>JAPYXV010001218.1:0-14319 GCA_028533065.1 Trachops cirrhosus | reverse complement strand
TGGGCTGGAATGGGAGTAAAAGATTGAAACTGTACTGAATAATCTAAAATAAAAAAAAAAAAAGAAAAAAAAATAAAGATGCCATCTCATTGTAGATAGACAGTGGGGACCCAGCAGCTCATGGAGGAACTGGGCTGGAGAATGGGCAACCGTGAAAATTACAGCCCAGACTTGGCCACCATCCTTGTAAAACCCTAGGAAGAGAGAAAAGTGAAGCCCAGCCCCTCTCTTCATGTGGCATCCAGGAAGACCAGCAGAAATCTCTACAAGGGGTTAAACTCAGCAGGAGGCTTCCTCCACTGTTTTTTTTCTTACAACTGAGACAATAAGACCTGGGTCTGTGAAAGGTCCAGAGACAGATCCAAAGAGGAAGTATAAGGCTAACCCCCGAAACTGAGAAACTGAGACACATTTCACTTTGTTATCCTATAGAACTTGCATTTTATTATTTATTTGAATTGTTATTATTTTTCATAATTTTTAATTCTTTTATTTTATTAGTTTTTTAATTTCTCTTCTTTCTGTTTAGATTACTCCATTTTCTTTCTTTAATTGCATTATTTGACTAGTTTTCTTTATTCTCTCTTTAATATTGTGGTTTTTTAAAATTTTTTTATTTTAACTGTTGTTCAAGTACCATCCTTTTACCCACATCCCAGCACACACCTCCAGCCCTCCCCACCTCACTCCCTGTTCCACCTCTCCCTTTGTTCTTGTCCATGTGTCCTTTATACTTGTTCTTGAAAACTGTTCACCCTTCTCCCCTGAAATTCTCTCCCCTCTCCACTCTGGTCACAGTCACCCTGGTCTCAATTTCAGTGTCTTTGGTTATATTTTGTTTGTTTGTTTTGTTGAACACCACAAGAATTAGGTTCCTGTTAAAGGTGAGATCACATGGTATTTGTCTTCCACTGCCCGGCTTATTTCGCTTAGCATAATGCTTTCCAGCTCCATCCATGCTGTTGCAAAGGGTAGGAGCTCCTTCTTTCATTCTGCTGCATAGAATTCCATTGTGTAAATGTACCATAGTTTTTTGACCCATTCTTTACAGATGGGCAGCTAGGTTCCTTCCAGCACTTGTCTATGGTAAATTATGCTGCTACGAACATTGGGGTGCATAGGTTCTATTGGGTTGGTGTTTCAGGGTTCTTAGGATATAGTCCCAGCAGTGGAATTGCTGGGTCAAAAGGCAGATCTATTATTAGTTTTCTGAGGAAGTTCCATACTGTTATCTATAGTGGTTGTACCAGTCTGCAATCCCACCAACTGTGCACCACCAGGGTTCCCTTTTCTCCACAACCTCTCCTACAGTTGTTCTTTGTTGCTTTGTTTATGATGGCCATTTGGACAGGTGTGAAGTGATATCTCATTGTGGTTTTGATTTGCATCTCTCTAATATTTAGCAATACTGAACATCTTTTCATGTGTTTCCGGATCCTCTGTATGTCCTCCTTTTAGAAGTGTCTGTTTAAGTCCTTTCCCCATTTTTTTAATTGGGTTGCTTGTCTTCTTAGAGTGGAGTTCTGTGAGTTCTTTATATATTTTGGAGATTAAGCCCTTTTTTGAGGTATCATTGGCAAATATGTTTTCCCATACAGTTGTTTCTCTTTTAATGTTAATACTGTTTTCTTAAACCATGCAGAAACTTTTTATTTTTATGAGATCCCACTTGTTTATTCTTTCCTTTATGCCCCTTGTTCTAGGGGACATATCAGTGAAAATGCTGCTGCATGAAATATCTGAGATTTCCTTGCCTATGTTCTCCTCCAGGACTTTAATGGTGTCATGACATATATTTAAATCTTTTAACCTTGAATGTATCATTGTGTATGGTATAAACTGGTGCTCGAGTTTCTCTTTTTTTTTTTGCATGTAGCTGTCCAACTCTCCCAACACCATTTGTTGAAGAGGCTATTTTTGCTCCATTTTAAGCTGCTGCCCCCTTTGTTGAATATTAATTCACTGTGGAGACTTGGGTTTATTTCTGGGCCCTCTGTTCTATCTGTCTGTTCTTATGCCAATACCAGGCTGTTTTGATTACAGTGGCCTTCTATCAGGTATTGTGATCCCTACAACTTTGCTCCTCTTTCTCAAAATTGCAGCACCTATTTGGAGTCATTTATAGCTATATATTAATTTTTGAAGTGTTTGTTCTATATCTGTGAAATATGCCATTAGTAATTTAATAGGTATTGCATTGAATTTGTAAATTGCTTTGGGTAGTATGGACATGTTAATTCTTCCATTTCATGAACACGGTATATGTTTCCATTTGTTTGTGTCTTCCTTGATTTCTTTATGTGTTATGTAGTTTTCTGAATATAGGTCTTTTATCTCTTTGGTTAGGTTTATTCCTAGGTATTTTATTTTTCTTGTTGATATATCAAAATAATTTTTTTCTTGATTTCTGCTTTTGACGTTTCATTGTTGGTATACAAAAATGCCTTTCATTTCTGGATATTGACTTTGCATCCTGTTATTTAGCCAAATTCATTTATTAGGTTGAGCAGATTATTGGTGGAATCTATAGAAATTTCTATGTACACTATCATGTCACCTGCAAATCATGACAGTATTGTTTCCTCCTTTCCAATTTGGATGCCTTTTATTTCCTTTTCTTGTCTGATCACTGTGGCTAAAACTCCCAATACTATGTTGAATAGAAGTGGTGAAAGTGGACAACCTTTTCTTGTTCCTGATCACAGTGGGAAAGTTTTTAGTTTTTGCCCATTGAGTATGATGTTGGCGGTAGGTCCCTCATATATGGCCTTAATATATTGAGAAATGCTATCTCTATTCCCACTCTGCTGAGCATTTTTATCATAAAGAGGTGCTGTACCTTGTGAAATGTTTTACCACATCTATTGATATGATTGTGCAATTTTTGCCTTTGCTTTTGTTTATGTGATGTATTACATTTATTGATTTGTAAATATTGTGCCATCCTTGCATCCCTGGGATGAATCCCACTTGGTCATGGTGTATGATCTTTTTAATGTATTGTTGAATGTGGTTTGCCAATATTTTGTTGAGGATTTTAACATTTATGTTTATCAGCTACATTGTTCTGAAGTTTTCTTTCTTTGTTGTGTCTTTATCTGCTTTTGGGATTTGGATGATGCTGACTTCATATAAAGAGTTTGGGAGTCTTCCATCATTTTGGATTCTTTGGAATAATCTGTGAAGGATGGGGGTTAGCTCTTCCTTAAATGTTTTGTAGAATTCTCCTGTGAAACCATCTGGTCCAGGGCTTTTGTGTGTCTGGAGTTTTTTGATTACTGCTTCAATTTTGCTTGCTGTTATTGGTCTTTCATGCTTTCTGCTTCTTCTCAATTGAGTTTCAGAATGTTATATTTTTCTAGAAATTTGTCCATTTCATCTAGGTTTTCCAATTTCTTGGCATACAATTCTTTGTAGTAATTTCTTACAATCCTGTATTTCTGTGGTATCAGTTGTCATCTCTCCTCTTTCATTTTGTGTTTATTTGGGTCCTCTCCCTTTTTTTCTTGATGAGCCTGCTTAAAGGCTGGTCTATTTTATTTATCTTTTCAAAGAATCATCTGCTGGATTCATTGATCCTTAGAGTTGATCTTCTATTTTCTATCTCTTTTAATTCTGTTTCATTCTTGGTTATTTCCTTGCTTCTACCTGCTCTGGGTTGCCTTTGCTGTTGTTCCTCAGGTTCTTATAAGAGTAGGGTAAAGTTGTTTGTTTGGAATGTTTCTGCCTTTTTTAGGTAGGCCTGAATTGCTATGAACTTCTCTCTCAGGACTGCCTTCACTGCGTCCCATAAGTTTTTAGTTGTTGTGAGTCCATTTTCATTTGTTTCCAGAAACTTTTTGATTTCTTCCCTAAGTTCATTCTTGACCCATTCATTGTTTAATAGCATGCTATTCAATCTCCATGATTTTGAGTGTTTTTTTTTCTTTGAAGTTGATTGCTAGTTTCTGTCCCTTGTGATCTGAGAATATGCGTGGTATGATTTCAGTTTTCTTGAATTTGTTGAGGCTTGTTTTGTGTCCTATTATGTGGTCTATCTTTGAAAATGTTCCATGTGCATTTGAAAAGAATGAGTATTTTGCTTTTCTGGGATTGAGGGCTCTATGTATATGTCAGTTAAGTCCATTTCCTCTAGGGCATTATTCAATGCCACAATATCTTTTTTTGATATTTTGTTTGGAAGATCTGTCCATTTTGATAGTGGGGTGTTAAAATCCCCCACTATAATTGTGTTGCTATCAATATCTTTCTTGAAGTCCTCTAAGATTTTCTTTATGTATTTGGGTGCTCCTATGTTGGGTGCATATATATTTACAATGTTTATGTCTTTTTAATGGATTCTTCCCTTGAGTATTATGAAGTGACCTTCTGGGTTTCTCTTTATGACCCTGTTATTGAAGTTTATTTTATCTGATATGAATGTTGCTTCCCCGGCTATGTTTCCTGTCTCTTTGCTTGGAAACGTTGTTTCCAGCCCTTCATTTTCAGTCTGTGTAGGTCTTTTTTCCTGAGGTGGATGTCTTGTAGGCAGCATATGTGTAATTCATGCTTTCTTATCCATTCAGATATTCTGTGTCTTTTGATTGGAACATTTAAGCCATTTATGTTTAAGGTTATTATTGATAGGTACTTATTCATTTCCATTTATGTACCTGTGTTTCTCTCTCTCTCTCTGTCTTTTCCTTCCTTTCCTTAAAGCAGTCCTTTTAGCATCTCTTACAGAGCTCATTTGGTGGAGGTGTATTCTTTTAGACTTCTTTTGTCTGGTAATCTCCTTATTTGGTCTTCTGTCTTGACTGAGACCCTTGCTGGGTAAAGTTACCTTGATTGTAGTCCTCTGGTTCTCATTATTTGGAATATTTCTTTCCATTGTCTTCTGGCTTGGAGCATTTCCATTGAGAAGTCAGCTGCTAACCTTACCAGGGCTCCCTTGTATGTTACTTCCTGTTTCTCCCTTGCTGCCTTTAAGATTATCTCTTTTTCTTGGAATTTTGTCATTTTAATTATGATGTGTCTTGAGGTGGGCCTCTTTGGGTTCCTCTTGATTGCGACTCTCTGTGTTTCCTGGATTTGTGTGACTTTTTCTCTCATCAAATCAGGGCAGTTTTCCATCATTACTTTTTCAAACCAATTTTCTATTCCTTGCTCTTCTTCTCATTCTGATATCCCCATTATATATATATATTATTACATTTCATGTTTTCCTGCATTCCCTTAATCCTTCTTCATTCTTTTTGAGCCTCTTTTCCTTTTCTTGCTCTTTCTGTTTTTTTTTCCTACTTTGTCCTCCAGGTCACTTATCTGATGTTCTGCTTCATTGAACCTGGTTTTGATTCCTTCTATTGTGTTCTTCAGTTCAGAAATTGTATTCTTCATTTCCCCTTGGCCATTGTTGATGGCTTCTCTTTCCTTTTTCCTGTTGATATAGTTTCCAGTCAGTTCATTGTTGTTTCTGTCTAGTTTCTGGTAATTCTCTGTGAGCTCATTGAGCTTCCTGATAACCATTGCTTTCAACTCAGTATCTTATAGTTGACTTGCCTCTATTTCATTTAGCATTCTTTCTGAGGCTTCATTCTTTTCTTTCATTTGGGGATTGTTTCTTTGTCTTCCCATTGTTTGTGAGACTTTTTGTTTTAACCTCTGGTTCATAACTTGATCTATTCTTACTCCTTGGGTTCATGGTGTGAATTTATATGGTAGAGTACCTCTGAGATTGAGCAGTGGAGTCTCCTTAATATCCTTAGCTCACTGGTATTAGGCTGTCATTTATGTTGGCTCTCTGGATGTTTTTGGGCTTTGATTGCTGTTGGGTATTTCTTTGGTGGGTCCTTCCCTTCAGCTGTTTAACTGAGGATCACTCCATCCACCACATCTTGTATTGTGTTTTGCAGGTTTGGACAGTTTGTGTTAGAGCTGATACTTCTATGTGTAGAAGGTTTTGAGGCTTCTCTCACTCCTCTTTAGTTGTTTGTTGTGGGTAATTTTTCCATCTTTTAGTTGTATTTCCAGACCGGTCCTGAATTTAGGTGAGCATACCTTCCACTCTCAACTTCACCTTCTTCCATTGTTATCTGTTAGTGGTTCCTTTGTTGCTAGGTTTCCTCTTCCAGCAGGTGTACTGGTGTTCATCACTCATGCCTTGCAATTTCTCTGTAGTAGCCAAGTGAAATTTGTCTCACTGTCTCTTGTTGGTATGGCCCCTGTTTATGTCTAAGTATAGTCTTTTCTCCACTCCTGGTATTATTGTCTCACCTGTGAGAAAAGAAGGAAAAAAAGGAAGAAAAGAAGGGAGAAGGAATAAAAAACAAAAGGAAAGAAGGAAGGAAGGAAGGAAGGAAGGAAGGAAGGAAGGAAGGAAGGAAGGAAAGGAAAGAAGAAAATAAAAAGAGAAAAAAGAGAGAGAAGAAAAGGAAGGAGACATTTTTAAAACAGGAAGCAAGAAGTAATAAAAAAAGAAAGAAAAAACCAAAGAAGGGATTTTAAAAAATGAAATTAAAAAAATAAAAAAGCAAGGAAGAAGGAATTAAAAAATGAAAGAAGGACAGAACGAAAGAAGGATTAAAAAAAAAAGCCTCCTGCTTTAACCTGGTCAGGACAGTTCTGCTGCTGGTCTTCCTGGCTGAGTCAAGCTGAGGAGGGATTTGTTTCGCTTTTCGTCTTTTCTGAGCTGCACTCTTCATTGTTGTCCAGCCTCCAGCCCAGTTCCTTAGTGCCTTTCTGTGCCCATCCTAGGCCTTTTGTCCATCAGTTTGCTGTCCTTGAGGTGCACCAATTGGAGGCAACTCACACACCACCTTCTTGCTCTTTGCTGTACTAGATGCAAGGGACTCTCAGAACCCCTTCAGGGTAGTTCAGCCCCCCACTGACTCAAGTCTTACCAGGAACTACAGCTCCCCTCTGTGGATATTTTGTGCTTTTCTCTTAGAGAGCCAGTTGACTTTGCAGGGCTCTGGGTACAGGGGCCAGGTGGGAGGTGCTCTGTCTCTGGTGCCTCAGGCTTGAGTGCAGACAGGCAGGTGCAGACTTTGGACTAAGTGTGCACCATCCCCAGTCCTTTTGGAGTGGGCACAACCTGGCAACAACTGGGTCATGGACCAGGTTCACACTGTCCCGGTGCTTCCAGAGTCAGCTCAGGCAGGCCCTGCCAGGCCGGACCAGGTGTGCACAATCCCTGGTGTTCCAGGCATGGGCACAGGTGGGTCTCCCTCAGCTGTGGATCGAGTGCACACAAACCTGGGACTACGGGGGTAGGCATGCAGGAGGAAGGCGACTGCTGCGGTGAATTCCCCAAACAGCCACAGAGTGCCTCTTTTATCTCTTTTTCATTTTGCAGAATTTCTCCAATTCAAGCACCCTGGTCCAAACAGGCATGTGGCCTCTCACACAGCCCAGCCTGGCTAATCCCAAGAATCTTGCAGCAGACCCTGTGGGCACTGGCCCTGCAGCTACAGCCACCCTGGTCCCCATGCTATTCCCATGGACCTTATTGTCTTTAAGCACTCTCCTTACCATCTGATTTTTCAATGTCCTCTATAAATTTTTGGTCTTCAATCTTCATATATTTTGGAATACCATTGGCTGTCCACTCTGTTCCTCTAGGTATTTCACCCATGCGCTGGGGGAAGTGGATTTTGTTTCCACTTACCTCGCCTCTGTCTCCAAACACCTCATATTGTGTTTCAATTGTCCTTCTTCATTTCACTCCTGTTCCAATAATAAGCTACTCTGGATTGTGCACTTTTTGTTCTTGCTATTCAAATCATATATTTCTTGTCTTATTATTATTGTTCCAGTAATATTGTACATAATTATTGTTCCTTCTAATTGTAAATACCACACGGCACCCCTCCCTGATCTTAGCCCATTTTACTTTATTCTTGAGCATGATTATTGTTGTGTTCAATGTTATTCTTTCTCACACTGTGCCTACTTTCTATCCTGTACTGCCACTATGTCTCATCATCTAACCTTGCAAAAGTGCTCCATTTTCAGGATTTAGCTCATAATTCTTCTCCCCTCTAACAATAGTCTTATCTCTTTTTCACCTTTTATAAAAAGTGACTGGTTCAGTGAATATCATGGCTAACACTATACCTATCCAAAGGATCACCAATCTTTTCACTACTTTTTGGTACTTTAATTCTTATAGAATACTCTCCTGCTATTTTAATCCATTTTGCCTTCTCCTCTGCCACTGATCATACACAAGATTAGGTGGGAGCTATGAATGTCAATATACCTGCTGAAGGAGAGAACTAATCAAAAAAGGAACCACCAACAGGGAAAAACACAAGTACAAGAGGAGAACCCACACAAACAGAAACAGGGAAATCCTAGAGCATCCAAACAAGGAGATCAAAGAGAAAACACCACTGAACCCCATAGAATTCCTACCATAGGAGTTCCCTCTACAAATACAGCAAGCAAAGCCAAACATCTGAAAGCACAGAAACAAACAAAAAAAGTCACCTAAAATGGGGAGACAAAAACAGAACCTGCAATCAAAAGGAATGGAAGACTCCCTGCTAAAACAGCTAAATGAAATGTAGGTAAACAAACTAGTAAGTATAGAATTCAAAATAATGGTTATAAGGATGCTCAAGGAACTCACAGACAATGACAAGGAACTGAGGGAGAACTACAACAATATGAAAAAAGAAATGGAAACTTTTACCAACAACCAAGAAGAAATGAAAAATAAAATTTCAGAAATAAAAACAAAACACACTAGAAGGAATTACTGGCAGGCTGGATGAAGCAAAGGACTGAATTAGTGAGCTGGAAGACAAGGTGGAAAGAAACACATAGGTAGAGCAGCTGCAAGAAAAAAGACTGACAAAATATGAAGATAGCTTCAGGGAACTTAGAGATAACATAATACACAACACTTGAATAATAGTAACTCCAGTAGGAGAAGAAAAGGCCCAAGGGATAAAAACCCTGTTTGAAAAAAATAATGACAGGAACCTTTCTGAACCTGGACAGGGAAAAAAATATGCAAGTTCAGGAAACAGAGAGGGTCCAATCAAGATGAACCCAAAGAGACCCATTCCAAGACACATCATAATTAAAATGCCAAGTTTTAGACACAGAGAGAACACTTAAAAGCAGCAAGGGAAGGATAAGAAGTAACATATAAATAGATTCCAATATGGCTAGTAACTGATTTCTCAACAGAAACAACCAATCCAGGAGAGAATGGCAAGGGATATTCCAAGTAATGAAAAACAAAGGCCTAAAACCAAGATTGCTCTCTCCGCTGAGGTTCTCAATTAAAATAGAAGGCCAAATAAGGAGATCCCCAGACAAAAGAAGGCTGAAAGAAAACACACCCACCAAACCAGCACTACAAAATATGCTAAAGTGATTACAATAAGAAAAGAAAGAATAACAGTGAGAGAGAAAGAGGAACATAGGAACAATAGTGGGGAAAATGAATAAATATCTACTGATAATAACCTTAAATGTTAATGGATTAAATGTCCCAATCAAAAGACATAGAATAACTGAATAGATAAGAAAGCATGACCCACACATGCTGCCTACAAAAGATCCATCTCAGAGCAGAAGACATACACAGACTGAAAGTGAGGGGTTGGAAAAAAATATTCCAAAGAAATGGACAGGAAAAAAAAACAAGGTAGAGATACTCATATCAGACAAAATAAACTTCAAAACAAGGACCATAAAAAGAGACCGAGAAGGTCACTTCATAATATCCAAAGGAAGAATCCATCAAAAATATATAAACATTGTAAATATATACACCCAAAACAGGAGCACCAAAATACATAAGAGAAATCTTGGAGGACTTCAAGAAAGGTATTGACAACAACACATTATAGTAGGATACTTTGACACCCCACTGTCAAAAATGGACAGTTCTTCTAAACAAAATGTCAGAAAAGATATTATGGCACTGAACAATGTCCTAGATCAAATGGACTTAACTAACTAATGTATATAGAACATTTTATCCCAAAGAAGCAAAATACACATTCTTTTCAAATGCATGTGGGACATTTTCAAAGATAGATCACAACATAGGACACCAAATAAGCCTCAACAAGTGTAAGGAAATTGAAATCATATCAAGCATGCTTTTGGATCACATGGGACTGAAACTAGAAACCAACCTCAAAGATAAATCTCAAAAACACTCAAATAAATGGAGATTGAATAGCATGGTATTAAACAATGAATGGGTTAAGAATGGGATCAAAGAAGAAATCAAGAAGTTTCTGGGAACAAATGAAAATGAAATAACTCACAACAGTCCAAAACTTATGGGACACAGCAAAGGCAGTCCTGAGAGTGAAGTTCATAGCACTACAGGACTGCTTAAAAAGGATAGAAATATTTCAAACAACCTAACACTACATCTACAAGAACTGGAGGAAAAACAATGAACACAGTCCAGAGCAAGTAGAAGGAAGGAGATAACCATGATCAGAGCAGATTTAAAAGATAAAATAACTAAAAGAAGAATTCTAAGGATTAATAAATGCAGAAGATGGTTCTTTGAAAAGATAAACAAAATTGAGAGGCATTTAAGTAGACTCATCTAGAAAATAGACAAAGGACCCAAATAAACACAATCAGAAATGAAAGAGGAGAGATTACAATTGATACCACAGAAATACAAAGGATTGTAAGAAATTACTATGAAGAACTGTATGCCAAGAAACTTGAAAACCAAGGTGCAATGGAAAAATTTCTAGAAAAACATAATCTTTCAAAACTGAAAGAATAAGAAGCAGAAAACCTGAACAGACCAATAAGAGATGACAAAATCAAAACTAATAAAAAAATTCCCAGCACACAAAAGCCCTATACTGGACAGTTTCACAGGAGAATTCTACAAATCATTTAAGGAAGAGCTAACCCCTATACTTCACAGCCTTTTCCAAAAATAATAAAAGGCCATATACGAGAGACCTACAGCCAGCATCATACTCAACAGGCAAAAACAAAGCCTTCCCACTAAGATCAGGAACAAGACAAGGATGCCCACTTTCACCACTTCTATTCAACATAGTAGTGGAAGTCCTAGCCACAGCAACCAGACAAGAAAAAGAAACAAAAGGCATCCAAATTGGAAAGGAAGAAGTAAAACAGTCATTGTTTGCAGATGAGATGATAGTGTACATAAAAAACCCTATAGATGCCAAAAAACACACTTTGACCTAATAAATGAATTTTGCAAAACAATAGGATACAAAGTTAATATTTGGACATCAAAGGCATTTTGTACACCAACAATGAAATATTAGAAGCAGAAATCAGAAAAAAATTATCTCATTTGATATAGCATCAGGAAAATACAATAGGTCAGACTGAACTTAACCAAAGAGGTAAAAGACTTTTACTCAGAAAACTTCAAAACAGTGAAGAAAGAAATTAAGAAAGACACAAATAAATGGAAGCATATACCATGTTCTTTGATTGGAAGAATTAACATCATGAAAATGTCCATACTAACCAAAGCAATTTATAGATTCAATGAAATCCCTATGAAAGTACCAATGGCATATTGCATAGATATAGAACAAATATTGCAAAAATGTATATGGAACTATAAATGACCCTGAATAGCCACAGCAATTGTAAGAAAGAACAAATTAGTAGGGATCACAATACCTGATATCAAACTGTATTACATGGCCACTGTAATCAAAACAGCCTGGCACTGTCATAAGAACAGACACATAGGTCAATGGAACAGAATAGACAGCCCAGAAATAAATCCAAGTTTCCATGGTCAATTAATACTTGACAAAGTGGGCAGGAGCATAAAATGGAGTAAAAATAGCCTCTTCAACAAATGGTGGGAGATCTAGACAGCTACATGCCAAAAAATGAAACATAATCACCAACTTACACCATACACAAAAAATATTCAATGTGGATAAAAGACTTAAATATAAGTCAAGACTTCATAAAAGTCCTACAGGAGAACAGAAGCAGGAAAAACTCAGATATTCCACACAGCATATTTTCACCAATATGTCCCCAAGGGAAAAGGACATAAAGAAAAGGAAAAACAAATGGGGGTTGTCAAAATCAATAGCTTCTGCATGGCTAAAGAAAACAGCATTAAAATGAAAAGAGAACCAACTCTATGGGAAACCATATTTTCCAATGATATCTCAGACAAGGGTTTGATCTCCAAAGTATATAAAGAACTCACACAACTCCACAGTAGAAAAGCAAAAATTCAATTGAAAAATGGGCAAAGGACTTGAACAGAAACTATTCCAAAGAGAATATACAAAGGAAGGGTCAAAAGACATATGAAAAGATGCTCAGATCACTAGCTGTTAGAGAGATACAAATTAAAACCAGAATGAGATACCACTTCACACCATTGAAAATGGCCATCATAAACCAATCAACAAACAAACTGTTGGAGGATGTGGAGAAAACAGAACCCTAGTCACTGTTGGTGGGAATGCAGACTGGTACAGACACTGTGGGAGGCAGTATGGAATTTCTTCACAAAACTAAAAATGAAAGTGCCTTTTAACCTGGTAATTCCACTGCTGGGACTATACCCCAAGAACCCTGAAACTCCAGTTCAAAAGAACTTATGCACCCCAATGTTCAAAGAAGCACAATTTACTATAGCCAACTACTGGAAACAACTTTAGTGGTCATCAGTAAATGAATGGATCAAAACACAATGGTACATTTAGATGATGGAATACTATGCAGCAGAAAGTAGCAGCTTCTACCCTTTGAGTCAGCATGATGGAACTGGAGACCATTATGCTAAGTGTAATAAACCAGATGGTGAAAGACAGATACCATATAATCTCAACTGTAAGTAGAACATAATCAACAAAACTAATAAGCAAGCAAAACATAACCAGAGACATTGAAATTAGGAACAAACTGACAGTGACCAGAGACAAGGGTGGAGAGGATAATGGGGAGGGGAGCTGGAAGGAAGAGTTTTCAGGATCATCTATAAAGGACACTTGGATAAAACCAAAGTAGGATAGGATCAAGGGTGGGAGGCAGGGATGGCTGGGGTGGAGGGAAGTAGAGCAGTAAAATGGAGACATCTGTACTTGAACAACAATAAAAATAAATGAATAATTAAAGAAATAAATATAAATAAATAATAAAAAGAATGTCCTTCCCTGACTGGTGTAGTTTGGTGGATGGAGCATGGGCTGCGAGTCAAAGGGTCACCAGTTTGATTCCCAAACAGGGCACATGCCTGGGTTTCAGGCCAGGTCCCCAGTATGGGGCATGGGAAAGGCAACCACACATTGGTATTTCTTTCCCTCTCTCTTCTCCTTCTCTCTAAAAGTGATAAATGGAAGCTTTAAAAATGATTTTTAAAAAAGCATGTCCTCTTGTCAGCATGGCCTATGTAAGAGTCTTCTCTCAGTGTTTTCCTTATTATTATTTGTATATGAGTCATGTGGCATGACCTCCATTACTGTAAGATAAGAAAGCACTTGAAAATTGATTTTTCTGTCCACAAAGAGGACAGGGCAGTGTGGCCTCACAAAGCACCCAGACCTTAATAATTTGGGTGATATTGAAGTAACTGTTTGCCTTAAGGAGACTCCTGACTCAAAATAAAATTCAGAGCACATTCAATATTGAAACAACAAGGAAACAATAATTGAAATTGGAAAACCAAAAAGGATTTTGGGATGAAAGAAAAAATATTTTCTATTGGTTTAAGGCAAAGCTATGTGAGGCTAAAAACTCCTGGCATCATCTGACATAAAGCCCTTGTAGCAAAATCAAAATGTGTCACCCTGAGAAGTGAGTATCTGTGACTTTGTCTTTCTATTGTCAGTGGCCGTGGGATCCTTGTAGTTTCATGAGAAAAGCATTTTTAAGTACATTTTATTGATTATGCTATTACAGTTGTCCTATTATCCCCCCTTCATTCCCCTCCACCCTGAACACCCACTCCCACCCACATTCCCCCCTTTAGTTCATGTCCATGTGTCATAAGTTCTTTAGTTTCTACATTTCCCCTACTATTCCTGCCCTCCTCCTGTCTATTTTCTACCTACCATCCATGCTACTTATTCTTCATACCTTTCCCCCCTCTCTCCTCCTCCCACTCCCCTGTTGCTAACCCTCCATATCACCATTTCTGTGGTTCTGTTCCTGTTCTAGTTGTTTGCTTAGTTTCTTCTTGCTTTTGTTTTAGGTGTGGTTGTTAATAATTGTGAGTTTGCTGTCATTTTACTATACATGTTTTTTATCTTCTTTTTCTTAGATAAGTCCCTTTAACAGATCATAAAATAAGTGCTTGGTGATGATGAACTCCTTTAACTTGACCTTATC
>JAPYXV010001216.1:0-14321 GCA_028533065.1 Trachops cirrhosus | reverse complement strand
AAGTTAAAGGAGTTCATCATCACCAAGCCCTTATTGTATGAAATGTTAAAGGAACTTATCTAAGAAAAAGAAGATAAAAAACATGTATAGTAAAATGACAGCAAACTCACAATTATTAACAACCACACCTGAAACAAAAACAAGAAGAAACTAAGCAAACAACTAGAACAGGAACAGAACCATAGAAATGGAGATCACGTGGAGGGTTAGCAACAGAGGAGTGGTAGGAGGAGAGAGGGGGGAAAGGTATGAAGAATAAGTAGCATAGATGGTAGGTAGAAAATAGACAGGGGGAGGGCAAGAACAGTAGGGGAAATGTAGAAGCTAAAGAACTTATGACACATGGACATGAACTAAAGGGGAGGGAATGTGGGTGGGAGAGGGTGTTCAGAGTGGAGGGGAATGAAGGGGGGATAATAGGACAACTGTAATAGTATAATCAATTAAATATATTTTAAAAAAATGTCAAACTCCAGAGGATCCTAATTCCTAAGAAAACATTTGTTTTACCAAATTCATGTAATAATGTTTGATGTTGGCTAAGTAAGTCAGGGAAATAAGTAGAATTAAGTTACCTGTACTGGTTATTGCACGTATATGGAAGGTATAATTTAAAATGTGTCAGTAGGGTCAAGCTTGTATTTTTTGAAATTACTTTGAAATAATTTTCAAAATTTTGAAAATATTTTAAAACTAAATTTGTACTTTTATTAAAAAGTACTTAATATAAACACTCATGTACTTGAAAATATAATTTATATTTATTTTGGGTCTCTTTTTAGAATACGTATGTTGGCAAGCCATGTTACAATCAAATTTTATTTGCTAATTGAAGGTGATATCATTGTTTAGATAAGCAAACTCAGCAAAATACCCAATCATTTCTATTATATTTAGAATTGAAGGACTTTTTTAAAAAATGGAGAAAGAGAGAAAAAGTCCATTTGTTCCACTCTTTTGTGCATTCATTGGTTGATTCTTGTATGAACTATGACTGGGGAGTGAACCCTCCACCTTGGCACGTTGGGATGACACTCTAACCATCTGAGCTACTCAGCCAGGGCTAGAATTGAAGCACTTTATTTATTTAGGCTCCTTTAAATTATTTTGTATTCTTCAAGCATACTGTGACTTAAATAGCAAAAGTTGGATAATATAGAAACATGGCATAAGGATTAAAGGGGAGCACTGGATTAAATTTTTCATACAGAATAAGCAAAATACCAACTCATACCTAATATCAAAGTACATTGATCATATGAACCTTCTCCAGTAAGAACAACGTTTAAGATTTATATTGTGTCCCTGGTTGGGTGACTCAGGTGATTGGAGTGTCATCCTGTACACCAAAGGGTTGCGGGTTTGATCCCCAGTTGGGGTGTGTACAGGAGGCAACCAATCGATGTTTCTCTCTCTCTCTCCCTCTCTCTCTCTCTCTCCCCCTCTCTCTCTCCCTCTCTCCACCCCCGTCGCTTCCTCTCTCTCCCCTTACCTCCCTGCCATCGTTTCTCTCTTCCCCTTCCTCTCTAAAAATCAATAAACATATCCTCAGGTGTGGATTTAAAAAGGAAAGATTTATATTGTAGTGAAAATAACAATAAAATGGAACATCTATTCACCAGGATTATTTTCTTTACAAGTAGCATGAATTTTTATAATTATAGTATATATCAGTATAACTTTGGTTTTACATCTTTTAAAACTTAACACATTTCATATTTAGAGGTTTTACTGAATTTAGTGTAACATAAGCCACTGCTTAATTATAAACAAAATCCATTTTATATAAGTTTAGGTAAAATATGGTTTTAATTTTAAAAATCTGTTTATTTCTTAACCTTATTTTTGCAGATAAAGAGTTTATTTTTCTGAATGTTTAAAAAGGTATAATATTGAAGAATATGTATTGTTGCTTAGGACTACTGTAAGAAATGACCACTTTGTTCCATAAAACAACAGCAATTCATCTCATAGTTCTAGAGGCTGGAAGTATGAGATCAGAGCGATGGCATGGCTGGTTGCTTCTGGAGGCTCTGACAGAGAAGCTGTTCCATGTCTCTCTTTTAGCTTCTGGTAGCAGCCAGCAATCCTTGGTGTTCCTTAGCTATAGACTAGCATCACTGCATTTTCTGCCTCCAATTTACACAGCCTCTGTGTCAAATCTCCCTCTCCTTCCTCTCATAAGGATACCACCCTAAGTCCAGGATGATCTTGTCTCAAGGTCTTAACTTAATCACATCTGCAAAGATCCTATTTCCTGTAAGGCCGAATTTACAGATACTTGGAGTTAAGACTTGGGAATATCTTTTTTTTGGAGGGGGGCACAATTTAATCCACTTTAGTATTATTACAGGGTTTTTTGGTATGCTTCAGTTTCTGAAAACATTTTTAAAAGCCATTTTGGGTTATAGATGAAGAGCAGGATGACGGGCGAGGAGGGGAGTTTAGAGGGGGAGTGGCTGAGCAAAAAAGGAATGGGACTCATGGACAACAGTGCGGTGATTGCTGGGGGAGAGGGATATAAGGGGACTAAATGGTAATTGGGGAAAATACAATAAAAGTAAAAAAATGCAGCAATCATGCTTCAAATACCTGTGAGTTGCTGTGAAAAGAGAAATGAAATGTTAGGAGCTTTGCTCTGACATTTTAAATTATGGAGGACAGGAATAAATATAACTAAATTTGAGCTGAAATGTGGTAAGTGCTATGGAATATCAGGACAAGTTTCCACAAGAACAGAGAATAAACCTAGGATGCGTTAGGGAAGGACTTACTAAAGGGAATATTATTTGAATTTGGATTTGAAGGATGACAGAATTTTGGCTGGCAAAGATAGGGTAGACTAAGAAACAGTATAAATGAAAGAGATGGACATTTGGAAGGAAGGACAATTAAAGGGATATAGTTTAGGGAATTGTACAGACTTGGGGAGTTAGGACATGAAAATTAAACAATATTTGAAGACAGTATTGACTAAAGGTATTCAAATATGTGGCATGTCCCTGGAGAAGTGATAAATTAATTTGGAATGAATTATTTGCTAGGTTGTACCTTGAAGGGAGAGAAAAGCTTGGTTCAAAATGAGGAAAATGAGGGAGCAGGGTAAGAAGAATAGGCCTGCAGCCTCACAGAAGTGAGAAGTAACGTCTCACTCAGTATGTGAAGTCCTGTTGTTTTCCAAGACACTACTGGGAGGAAAATGTGAAATAGGCATGATTAACTTCTTTAGTGTTCTCAGCTGGGAAGATGACCATATATGGTTAGCTCTTTAGAAGGGTCACAGTGGCAAGGGGATGTAAAGGAAAGGAGAGATTACTTTTGCATGGGGCCAGGCTATAGAAGACATTGGGAAAAATGAATTGCTGTCTTTTGCCATGTATAGTGCACACATTTTGCCCAAGTTTTTGAGGGAAAAATAAGGGTGCACATTACAGATGTGTAGTGCCTGAAATACTTTGTATCTGTTCTTGTGTTTTGTAGTTATTTGTTACATAAAATTTCTTGTACCATAATATGTTAAAAAATAAATGCTAAAATTCCTTTATAATACAAAAAACAAGTATCTAAATATATCAATAATTGAATTAAAAAATTAAAACGAGAGATTCTCTTACCTGAAAGTTTGGGCCAGAAATGTGGGTGCACCTTATACATGGGAGCACGTCATACACGGCAAAATACGGCATTATGGAAGGCTTCATGAAGGTAAAGAGAAAGCAGGTTACGGACGTGCAGAGAAGGGAACACATTGAGACATTCAAGTGCAGGAGGAGTAAGCAAAGTGATTAAGTCCACACACAGAAAAGAACAGTTGAGTTTGGGTAGTGTGTAGCATACCTGAGGCTGGAATGGTTTGGATTCTGATAGGACTTTTACCCTAAGGTGTTTTTTTAAGTTAATTTGGCACCGATGTATGTGTTGGATGATTCAGAGGGAAGTAATGTGAGGTGCAAAGCTAGGAAGGGCTCATCTACATCTAGGCAGATCTGAGGTAGTAGAAGCAGTAGGAATGTTGAGAATACATACGAGAGATTTTGGGAAAGGACTGAGTAGGTAAGAGGTCTTTAAGTTTTGAGGACCTGAGAGGCTAGTGATGTCATTACACAGAAGAAACAGAAGAGGAGGAGACCTGTTCAAAGGACAGGAAGGAATAACACATGCTTGAAAGTAGTGGAAGACGAAAGATGTGCAACAGGATTGGATTGTGAGACAACACACATCAGTAGCTGTTGCTTCTGTCAGTCACTTCCCAGAAGCTTCTGCATTCTGTCATTAACTTGCTTGTTACCATTCTTTGAGCAAAGACTCAGTTTCTTTACTGTGGCAGGTATGTAGAAAATTTTCCGTAAAACTGAATTTTTCTTTCTTGCCTGCTACCATAATATTGGAATAATAATTTAGAGAAGATTTAAGATTATTAGCTGAACTAGAAAAGTATTCGTTTTTTGAAGTATTAGTACCTATATTTGTAGTGAGAAACCATTGTGTTGTTTTATTTAAAAGCTTATCCTGAGGCAAAAGCACTTGGAAATGTTTCCAAGAGAATACTCTGTGGGGCTTTCTACGTGGATAATCTGTTAGGGATTCAAAAGCCCATACTGTATTTAAAAGTGGTGTTGTATAAAAAGCAGGTGGTAATAGAAATCAAACCTGAAGGTATTTTGTAAAAAAAATGGAAGCAAACTAATGTGCAAATAATGTAAGTTTTTAAATGAGGAAAAGATTTTGTCCTGGAAGGAAAATGCACAGTAATACATAAAATATAAGATATACAGAGTGGTGAGTAAAAATGTCAAATGGTTTTCTTGGCTAATACTGGAAAGCAACATTAAAATGTTTCGAGTAGTGAAATTGACCTTTTGTTTTTATTTTTTTTAATTTTTATTTATTGATTTTAGAATGAGAGAGAGAAACATTGATTTGTTATTCCACTTATGTATGCATTCATTGGTTGTCTTGTATGTGCCCTGACAGGACTGAACCTGCAACTTTGGTTATTGGGATGACATTCCAACGAACTGAGCTGCCTGGCCAGGGATGCAATTGACCTTTTAAAAATTACACTCTTACACTACTTCATCTTTTGTATTGAAAAATCTAACAAGGTTAGAAAAATATGAAATATTTGCTGTAGTCCAGTAACAGGGAAACCTTGGAAACTTACTATTACACTCACCAATTAGTTTACTCCCTTCCTAAGGCAACTGCAATAATCTCCAATTCTGGATTTTCTTGCAATAGAAATTATTCACACCTGGTATGAAAAATACTCCTTTACTCAGCTAAACTTGACTTAGAAGGAAGTAATGCTAATTTGTTCTTAAAGCATTGTTTTTCTTCTTAAGCTTAATTTGTATCTTAGCTGGCAACAAAAAGACTTGGTTAAACAGTTCCAAGAGAATGAAGATGCCGTGTGTAAGAAAGGGGCAATGATAGGGAAGAAGGGAGGGAAGTAGTTGAGAAAAACGGAAGTTTTATAGCAACTGTTTTGCCCCCCCCAAAATGAAAAAGCTTTACTGTTTCCTAAGTATGATACACAAATATTTCTCAGTGAAAAAATTCAGGCAACACAAAAATATAAAATATTCTGAAAATCCTCCCAGATCTACAATCCAAAAGAAAATAGTATGTAAGTCTTACTTTTTAGTTAATAATATGCTGTGTGCCTGACTGCTCAAGAAATACTGTGGCCTAACCACTGGGTGCGATGGATTGAACATGTCTGTGTTCTCTGCCTTCGGATATTTTGTTCAGAGTCTAGTAAAGGGTGTATATACATTAAATATGATATGATATGATCAGTGCTCTGAAAGCAAAGTATAGATGGAGCACATGATAAGAGCACAACCTAAATTTGAGGGATCTCATCAAACTTCCCGGAGCAATGAATAAGAAAGCTGACTGGGAGAAAATAGTTGGTAATTCCTAAATACTAGTCTCTCCCTAGTTATACTGTCAATTCTTTAAGGGTAGATTCTTTGCTTTTCTGTTCTCAAAGGCCTGGACATAGCAATGCTTAAATTTTCTTTCTTTTCTTTTTTCTTTTCTTTTCTTTTCTTTTCTTTCTTTCGTTCTTTCTTTCTTATTTTTGTATTTATTCACTCATTCATTCATTTATTATTTATAGAAAGAGGGGAAGGGAAGGAGAAAGAGAGGGAGAGAAATATCAATGTGTGGTTGCTTTTCACACACCCCCTACTGGGGACCTGGCCTGCAACCCAGGCATGTGCCCTGACAGAATCGAACTGGCAACCCTTTGGTTCGCAGCCTGTGTTCAACTGACTGAGCTACACCAGCCAGGGAAACATTTTGCATATAGTACAATATCAAGTCCAGAATATTGTCATCAGTACAATTCAGAGGTTATTCAGATTTCACCAATTTTACAAGCATTCATTTGTATATGTAATTTTATCACCTGTATACTTATATAACCACAATTAAGACAGAATTATTCTACCACAAAACTGCCTTTATAGCCACATTTTCTTTCTTCCCTCCATTCACATTCCCTTTCTTCCCTCTGTTCCTAACACCTGAGGACTACTAACCTGCTTTCCATTTCTGTAACTTTGTTATTTCAAGAATGTTACATAAAAGGAATCATACAGTGTGTAACCTTTTAAGATTGCTCGCCCCCATCCCACCCTCTAACCTAATTCTCTTGGAATCTATCCAAATTGTTGCATGTATCAATAGTTTGTTCCTTTTTGTCGCTGCATAATATTCCATGGTGTAGATCTACCAAAGTTTAACCATTCACTCTTTCAAGGACATTTGTGTTATCTACAGGTTTGGGCTGTTACAAGCGAAGCTGCTTACATAACATGTACAGGATTTTATCTGAACATCTTTTCATTTCTCAGGGATAAGTGTCCAACAGTAAAAATACTGGTTTGCATGGTAAGTTCATTTTTAATTTCATAAGAAACTGCCAAATATTTTCCAGAGTGACTACCACTTTATGCTCCACTAGCAATGTATGAGTGACCCAATTTTTCTTGCATCCTAGCATCAGCTGTTGTGTTTTTATTTCAGCCACTCAGGTAGGTATGTTGTGATAATCTCACTGTGGTTTTAACTCAAATTTCCCTAATGGCTAATGATATTAAACAATCTTTTACATGCTTATTTGCCATCTACATATCTTCAGTGAAATGGCTGTTCATGTTTGCCCATTTTCTAATTGATTTTATTTTTTACTATTGAACTTTGAGAATTCTATATATTTTAGTCCTTTTTTTTGATATGTGGTTTGCATATATTTTTCCCCTATCTGTAGCTTTATTTTTCATCCCCTTAACAAGGTCTTTGATACAGTAAAAGTTTTCACTTTTGTTGAGGTCCAGTTCATCAGTTTTTCCTTTTATGGGTCAAGCATTTACTGTCAAGTGTAAAAACTCTTTGTCTACCCATGAGTCCTTAAGATTTTCTCATTTTATTTTGAAATGCTTTATAGTTTTTTTTACATTTAAGTTCATGTTTTTGCCTATGTTTGTCTCAGTTGCTCCAGCACTATTTCTTTAAAAGACTGTCTTTTCCCTTATTGAACTGCTTTCACACCTTTGTCAAAAATCACTTGGGCTTGTTTTGGTGTATTTCTAAAATTTGTTCCATCAACCTATGTGTCTTTCCCTCCACCAGCATCACAGTGTTGATTATTGTAGCTAAATAGTAAGCCTTAACTTAGGCAGTCTTTATTCTTTTCCAAAGTTGTCTTAGCTGTTCTTAGCCTTTTTTAAAAAAATTATATCTTATTGTTGTTCAGGTACAGTTGTCTGCATTTACCCCCTGTTCTTAGTCTTTTGTCTTTCCATATGTTTTAGAATGTCTACAAAAACAAACTCTCCTGGATTTTGATAGGAATGTTAAATTTATAGATTAATTTAGGAAGAATTGAACTTTTTACTATGTTGAGACTTCCAATCCATGAACATGGCATTTTTCTCCGTTTATTTAGGTCTTTGACCATTCTTTGATAATTTGCAGCATACAAATCCTGTACATGTTTTGTTAGATTAATACCAACATATGTAATTTTCTTTGAAGTGATTGTAAATGGTACTATTTTTCATTTCCAATTTGTTTTTTAGTGTCAAGCAAGAATCCAGCAAAATACAACTTTAAAATGTATCTCTTGAAGCTGTGGCATATCTTTAAGCTTTTTCCTACATATGGTATTATTGGGTTGGCCAAAAAGTTTGTTCTTTCCCCCCTTAAGATGGCTCTAGTAGCATTTAGTTGTCTTCAACTTCGTTTGAAACAATTTTGTTAGATTGTATTGTGACTGCTGTCATGTCAGCCTGCATTAAAAAAGACAACAAAATTGGTGAATTTTTGTGTGGCCACTTTAATATTGAAGATAAAAGAAAATATGCAACATTTTCAGCATTTTATGCTTTATTATTTCAAGAAAGGTAAAAATGCAACTGAAAACACACACAAGAAAAGATTTGTGCAGTATATGGAGAAGGTGCTGTGACTGATTGAAATGTGTCAAAAGTGGTTTGTGAAGTTTTGTGCTGGAGATTCCTTGCTGGACTGTGCTCCAAGGTTGGGTAGACCATTTGAAGTTGGTAGTGATCAAATGGAGACATTGAGTAGAATCAGCGTTATACCCCATGTGGGCGATAGCCAACATGATCAAAATATCTAAACCAATGAAGTTACTGGTGAAAATGAAAAATGTGTCTTTTGTGAAAAAAATCATACAGACTTTTTGACCAACCCAATACTAGTTTAGATTTGAAATAAGCGTAGAAAGAATAGAATAATTAGCTCATCCTCCCACTTTATATCAGATGTAGAAATAATCCCTTTTAATAACATCTGATCATTATTGCCACTTGAAAACTTCCAGGACGGGGAAGTAGTCTCTTTCTATATATAAAGGAGCTCATTTTAGTGTTAGTTGACTGATTATCATTGTTCATTTTGCTGTTAACTCACAGTAATTAAAAACCTCCAATTTAAAAAAAAATTATTTTTAGAGAGAGGGGAAGGGAGGGAGGGAAACATCAATGTGTGGTTGCCTCTCATGTGCCCCCTAATGGGGAACCTGGCTTGCAACCCAGGCATGTGCCCCGACCCCTTGCTTCTTAGGCCAACACTCAATCCACTGAGCCACACTAGCCTTGGCCAAAAAAACCTCCAAATTTTTATCCTGCCCTGTATTTTCTTGCCTTTCTTGTTCAGATTCAAGGATGGAGTCCATCATCTCAAAGTTCTCACTTTCACATAGCATCTTAGGTATGGATTCTTTATCCTGTACCCTTCCACCAGACATACATACAGTAAATGTAGTATGGCTCTAGTTTCTAATGACACAAGCCTTCCAGAGCCCAAATACCTGAAAGTGATGAGAGTGAAGCAGAAAGGTGCCTTAGCTTGTAGGGTTGAGTGACTTGTCTAGATGTTGTTAAAGAAATGGACTGTATGATATGCTATTTTAACTGAGTTTTAAGATCTTAAATATTCCTATAAATGAAGGAACAGACTCAAATGAGTCTTGAATTCCCAAGATCACCCAGTTAACAGTCCAAGGATAATGGACACCTGAACTCCAAATTATGTTGTTAATTTAAGATTCTGGAGTCATATTCCAGACCTAAACAAACAATTTCCGGGGTGGAGTAGAGGAGTGGAGCAAGCTCCTTGGGTGCTTATTTAGCATGCCTAACTTTCAGAACTGATGAGCCTTGCCTCTGTAAGTATTTTGAGCACCTTTTAGTTACAATGCATGTTTGGACAGCAGATGAATAACTATACATGTAAAGAGAATGCTAATGCAAGGTAGAAAGCAACAGTGAACTATGGCTTTTTAGGAGGCTGATGCCTTTATCTGTTAGGCCACTGGCGCTTCTGAACTATGGCTTTTTAAATGGAAGGGAGAGCACACTTGGCTAAGAGGAGATCAATGAAGACTTGAAGGATTAGACAGCACTTACAATGACTGGTAGATAAGTTAGATTTTTTTACTTTTAATTTTTATTATATATACTTAGTGCAGTATTCATTTCTCATTTAATATGGCTGTTCACAACTAAAAAAGCAATTTGAACAACTCTGCATTATTACACTTCAGATGAAAAACCATTACATGCTGTATCAATTTCTTTTAAAATTTCATTTGGGGAGGCATACAATTATAGGTACTCAGTCTTTGTCAATTTTAAGACATAATAACAATGCTTAAGAAAGATAAACATAATATGAAATTACATTAGAATTTGTGATTTCAAGGCTATTTCAACCACTTATTTACCCTCTATGTTGATATTCACATGAAACAACAGCATACTATTTATAAATGATCTAAATGCAAACCAGAGTGAAATGCTAGGCCTTAGTTAAATACTGTAGTATTTTAAAAGTTTAATTAAAAACCAATGATAAAAAGCTGTTGATTTACAAATAGCTTACTCAGTTTTAACAAATCTTAATTTTGAAATTGAATAATGATATTTAAAAAACCATGAAGCAAATAATACATCTTTAGAAATATTGAAGAACTTAGTCTTTGCTTACAAATTTTGTTTTTGGTTAATACAGGTAACATGCTTCTTAAATCTCTCCACTTTGTGTCTATAAAAATAAAATTGTCCTCAGTATCCCTAAATTCTCTTTTCCAAATAAGGCTATTGTTACATGGTAAAAAGTTACTGAATCACAGGTTTAATTTAACATCAGTGTCAAAATATGTGCAGAAGATGTAACAAATTCATTGTTAGGTAAGGAATCAGAGTACAGTACAGTAACTAGTCATTCTTTAGAGGTAGAATTCTTAGTCACAGTTTTATAAAAAGATGCAGTAGTTTATATCTGTACTGTCTTATTAGTTATAGTAAGTATATTAGTTATTAGTAAGTTTGCTTTCCATTATAAGGTTAACAGCAAGGTGTATGGGAGGGCTCCTCAGAGGCAATGACCTTATTGGTCCTTGTTGTGCAAGTGTTACAGGGATGATTCCTGGACACTTGGTGCACTTACCAATGAAGGTAACTGATCATATATGGCGTTTATCTCATTTTTTAAAAGCTATGGAGTAGGGAAATCTAAGTTTCTGTTCTCCCAAAAGCATAAAGAGGAAAATAAATCTCTTTTTGCACCACTCTGATTGTAAATCACAAATGAAACCATTCTCTCTGGCTATTAATTATTGCTTATGAGTTCCAACAGTACTAACCTACAGAGGGGTTCTATACTTGAATTTAAAAGTTGATTGTTTTTAATCATATTTGTCATAAACAATGTTATAAGTAGCTATACCCTAAAAATTCTATTCCATTCATGATATAGCTGGATTACTACTATCTGAGTAATACTCCACAGACTGCAGTAAGCTAGGATGGCATAGACTTTATTTACATAGTTACTAACACAGGTAGTATTCAAATTTAGGATTCTGTGGGTTTCCAGTCTCACTTGAATGTCAATAAAATGATCAGAGAAGTTATTTTATGAAAGTTATAATAAAAATTGTAATAAATACCTATACCCAGTGCTAAACTACAGTAGGCCTTATATTTCATAAAATATACCTGAATATGGTACTTAGATAATTGGAAACAGAATAAAACAGTTGTAAAATAATAAAACTCATAGCCAGGTAATGTTTCTTCTAGTTAACTGGAAATTATGATTTGTATTAGGATTGGATCATTATGTGAGCCAATAAGATTAGAGATACTTACTTAAATCCCTTTCTGATTTTATTCTTTTTTACTGATTTTGAGAACTCAGAAAAGGAGATATTTATTTATGTTAGGCCCAGATTCTTTTAGCAATATTTCCTTCAAAACTGCTGGTAATATTGTATCCAACTCAATAATCATGTTAAAATTTACATTAACACTCTTGACAAAAATAAAAACAAAATTATGTCCCTCATATTTAATTTTAAATTTCCATACCTTAAACCAGGGGTATCAAACTCATTTTCACCAGGGGCCACATCAACCTCACGGTTGCCTTCAAAGGGCTGAAATAATTTTAGGATTGGCCCTTTGAAGGCAACCTTGAGGCTGATGTGGCCCCCGGTGAAAATCAATGTGACACCCCTGCCCTACACAGAATGAATGTATCCTTAAGGAAACTGAGCAACCTATAGCTATTTTACTTCAAAGAGATAATTTGTCCTAATTTTAGTAAGTATGACTTAGCATTTTTAAGAATTATCACAATATCAGCTTTTGGGAATGTAAGACAAGTATAAAAACTAAAACTTTTTGCTAGTATTTTAAGTTGAAATATAGTTGGTTATAAAAGTCGCACGAATCTGTTTTTCACAGCTATGCTTCTCCTTACATTAGAGATGTATCTGTAAAAAACAGAAAACTTGGATCTTTGTCTTCTAAAGATATACTCAATCCATGATTAAGTAATTCTCAGATGATTTATAACTTCACATATTGAAAACTTCTACAATTAATTTGTAATTGCCACATTTACAAAGAAACTTCTGGGTAAGAGAATCTTTTAAGAAACATTGTTTGGTGTTGCATTTAAGCCCAAAGTTCATTTATTTAAATCACCCATGATACATTTGTAAAAAATTTTTTAAACTTAGGAAAATGCAATTATTAATATGGCTTAATTCAATTATACCTATATTCTGTAAAATTTAGTTATACACTTAAGTACTACTGGAGCAGTAAGATTACTTGCACAGAAAAAAGCGAAGACTTTCACATTAAAATTATAATTGTTTCACACTTATGGTAGTAACTGAAAATATTTTGGAAAATACTATTAATGGTCTTGACTGTAACAGTTTATTGCATTTTTTGTCTCTTTCAATATTAGGTACTCTGATTTGGAGTTTTAAGTTCTGCTTTTCCGCTTATCTTCAAATAGACTCTTCAGCATATAAACTTGAATGGCTGACACCACCACCATAACCGCTAAATTAACCATAGACCAGAAATTGACTCTATCAAAGTTGCTTTCTTGTATATTTCGATCACGAGCTTCAAATGCTCTAAGCAGAGTTTGGATATGACCACTTTTGCTTAGTCTGGACTTGATACTGTTGATGGATTCCTGGAGATAAAGAAAACAATTTTACTATAAAAGAATAATCAGTAATTTTAATTTGATTTTAAAATGTGTTTCACAGCACCCTGATAGTCATAAGTTTTATATCTAAATACAATGTTTTTTTTAAAAAAGATCTTATTTATTTATTTTTTAGAGAGAAGGAGAAAGAGAGAGAGAAACATCAATGTGTGATTGCCCCTCATGTGCCCCCAACTGGGGACCTGGCCCTAAACCTAGGCACGTACCCTGACTGGGAATTGAACCGGCAACCCTTTGGTTTGCACAACCATGCTCAATCCGCTAAGCTACATCAGCTAGGGCTAGATACAATGTTAATTAAGGGACAGATGGTACTTAGATTACCTAAAGATCTTCTGTAAGTTTATGTAATAGTTTTGACGCTTGAAATTATTGTTTATAAAATTATTTAACAAAGGAGCAAAGCTACTGTGAATTGAAAATAAATAATATGAAAATATATTCAAATGGCATAATGCCAGGAATTTTATATACATTATTTCTTTCTTAGCCCTCACAACCATAAGGAAGTTTTAAAAACTGAACTGGTGGACTTCCGGCCAAGATGGAGGCATAGGTAAATGCACTGTGCCTCCGCACACAACCAAGATAGGGACGACAACAACAATATATAAACAGAATAACAACCAGAACTGACAGAAAATTGAAGTGCATGGAAGTCCGGCAACCAGGGAGTTAAAAATAGACACGTTCATCCAGACCGGTAGGAGGGGCGGAGTCCGGCCGGGTGAGGGACGCAGAGCAGAGACCTGAGCAATCCGGGCGTCGTGCAAGTCCGCAGCAGGCAGACCCTGGGCACACAAGTGGCGGAGGCTGGCGGGCCAGGCTGGGGGGTGGCGACCAGCAGACCCAGCGAGGCGGCCATTGTGAAGCAAGGCTCTGCACGCAGCTCAGGGTCCCAGCACCGGGAAGTGGAGCTTTGGGGCACTGACTGAAAAGGAAGGTCCCACAGGGTGCACAGGCCCACCCACACCAGAATTGGTGCCAGAGGGGCCCAGTTGGCTTGTGGAAAGTGGCGTAAGGGTCTGAGGGCCTACAGAGAGCAGAGCAAGCGCCATTGTTCCTTCTCCGCCCCTGCCCCCACATACAGCGTCACTACCCTGCGACTGGGGTGCCCTGCCCTGGTGAAAACCTTAGGCCCTGACCCTCACTACAGGAGCTCAACAAGACCAAAACAACAACAACAAAAAACCCAGCAAAAAGATGGCTCAAACAGATGAAGATTTGAAAGCCCCAGGTCCCAT
>JAPYXV010001215.1:0-14323 GCA_028533065.1 Trachops cirrhosus | reverse complement strand
AAGGACAAGTGGTCATACATTCACTGACTCCAGGGAAAGAGCAAGATGCCTGATACGTTTTTGGCCTGACCTGACTCTACAGCACATCTCCATTTCTCAGAAGGCCAAATACCTTAATGAGGACTGTCAGGTGTTTTCACTGTGCATCTCATGGCAACATGACAGCCCTGTGCTATGTATCTGTCAGGTGAATATTCCCAAGAACATGCGTGGATCCTTCCCTCCCCATTCTGAACATCCACAGCGATCTAACCGATCTCAGATGAGTTGTGCGTTCGTACTTCTAAAACTACTCAATTGAAAACCATGCAAATGAATTCTAGATTTTTCCACCTGTAAGTATAAGTGTTTAGGGCTTGGCAGGTGTGAGTGGTGTCATAATTCCTGTGCAGTGACTTGTGCAGTTGTTAATCTCCCTGGTGCCTTTGGGAAGAATGGCGATATGTGTTTAAATATATATTGTGGAGCACGAGTAATGTTATGGAAAAGGCTAGTAACCCAAAATATATATAAAACACATTGTGTTCATAAGAAATATGCCAATTGATGGTTGTCATTGTGTGGTGTGTGTCCTGATTTCCTGGGGTCCTCTCTGATGGGTTCATGTCTGAACCCACGAGCTGAGACACATGTACTCTGAGTATATCACACAGTGACCTGTCCTCTCTCGCTATATGATGGAGACCATGAGGAGAAGTGACTGATGGTTACAATGTATTAATGAATATCTTGCTTTCTGAGGAACCAGTGATTTGAGACATGACCCCTGTTGGTGTTCTCATTAAAGGCTTTTCCCTTAGCAGTGACTTGAAAGCTGGTGGTACCTGAAGTCATGGAGGGCATGGGAAATGTTGTAACCACAGTTACGAAGCAGCACAGCAATGCAAATGAGCAGGGGAATGTGAACTGTCCTATGTTCCTTTTACATCTGGTCATTTGCACTACATATGAAATGAAAGCTGTAAAATTCATGCAATAATTGTAACAGTATCAGTGCTAATTGTTCACTCATCAAGAAACAGGACTTCTTCTGACAGGGCTGTAGCTGGGGAACACTGGCCCCCATTCCCAGGAAACTGTCAGGGGTATGAGAGAAGGGGCTGTGGCGATCCAACATCTCACTTATCCTCCTGTCCATGTGCTCTGAGGCTCTCTACCCTTCTTTCCCTAAAAATGTCAGCGTCACCCTGCTGGTGCCTTCCTCTTGTCAGGAGTGTGGGAGGAGCACCTAAGCCAGGGAAAACAGCTGGCTGGTTGCACTGCTTCCTGTTGTTTCAAAGCAGTAGTGGTCACAGGGAGAGGAGAGTGTTCTCCACAGCTTGTCATGAGACAAGAGACTTGTATCTCACAAGTAGGAGGCACACTCATTCCTTAAAGCATCCTGCCACTACCTGATGACTAGGGCATACAAACTGCTGACAGATTGGTGTCAACAGAACATAAACACCTCAGCTTCATACACAATGTCATTTGAAGAACCTCATGAATTGTGCAAGGATAGCTGAAACACAAAAGCCTCATTTTATTCGGCTTTTGGTTCCAACACAAATTTCACAGTACAGGACGGCCATTTAGTTTGAAGGCAGGCCTGTGTAAGAGCATGTATGACAGGAGGAGAGATTAGGGAATATGTTATTGGCTGGCAGCCTAACTGGGAAGGTATTTTGTGGAATGAGTTAGATGGAACAATTTTCTATGCATACTGAATAAATGTACGGATTTAGGAGGATTTCAGGATTAGTGGATGTGGAAGCCTAAGATTGTGTACCCTATTGTATACATCTCTGGCCCCGCTGTCATCAATATAGCAGAATTCTGCACTTTTGACATGTCCCAACTTGAAGGCAAAATCCTATGAAAGATTTGAGGTTTTCTCATGGGTGCTGCCCAGGAAAGGAAAGAATCTCAAGAAAAACAACTTTCTTTATTAATAGAGGAGAAAAACCAGGAGCAACAGTGGATAACTATTATGGAAATCTAACATGTTTATGTAGACACCATTGCCAAGCTTGGTCCCAGGAGAAGAACTTAGTGGTCATGGTAGCCTCCCACAGCAGTTGGATGTCCTGCATTTTTAATCCTATCACTGCAGAATCAGTGTGAGACAGGTTAAGTTAGCCATCATTAAATCAACATATGTTATGGATACTCACTGACTGTGATTGCATCTTATTTGTATTGAAGTCAGGCCTATGTGTAGAGATAAATCTGGCATCACTGAGCTGTAGGCCCTCAGGGTTACAAAGGGTAGATGTTTACCACATCCCCATCTACAGTCTAGCTTGTCTCCCAACTACTGTGCCTATGTGTATCCTGTGTCCCTTAGCCATTATGGACATTCATTCAGAATATTTTGCCATGATTGACAAAGGTTGTGCATATCTGCCCTGCAGATAGTATGAGTTCTTTCCCAGGGGAGTTCCTTTAAAAAGATGGGATTTAAATTGAAACAACTTAGAATTCCAAGGTGGCCTCTGGGGTATAAAATCCATGAAGCTCAGTTTCGATAATAATTCACCACAGATGCTGCTATGTGAAGAATCACAATCATATTGTGTACATGTAGTGTGCACAGTTTGGGCAGAGACTGTCCCCAAGCTAATTTCTCAGCCAAGGCTGGGCAAGGGGATTTAACTCAGGTTTTAATGACTGCATCGTGAGTGTATCTTGTGAATAATAGGAGGCTGTGCATTAATCGTGGCCCAATGTGGTGGCCTGTACAAAGGGAATTGTGGAAACCCTTGCAGGGTCATCTGAACGGCCCAATTCATGTGGTGGAAGCAGAAGTGTCTGAACAATGACAGAATCCCTACATATCTTTCCAAATCCAGCATAGGCGATCAGAAAGCCTTGGCCACTGAAACTTTATCCCCAATGCCTTGTGGCCTCAGACCGTTCTTGTCAGGTTCTGCCCCAATTTTCAATGTCAATGCAAAAGGCTGCTGTTACCCTCCGATGGCCCCAAATAGAAAACAGGAACAGAAAATTTGAGAATCTTGCTTTAGGTCACACATTTGAAGGGGGTGTTTTTGAGACCCAGACATGGTAAGGACTCAACCAGATTGCTGATGCTGGGAAAACTGAGATGAGAATGCTGATGGCTAGAAAGGAATGTGGTAGATCTGGTGCCCAGATGAAGCCTGACTGGTGTCCATGTGCACAACTTTGCCCCTTCCAGCCCTTCACATCTGATGCTCAGAGGCCTGAGCACACCAGAACAGGATGCAGGAGAAGTCAAGTGAATCATGGGTTGTACTCAATAAGAGGCAATTTCCACAATACCCAGTACGCTAGGGAATTCTCTTTCCAGATGAGTGTGCTTACATTCTCTTTCCCTGGGCAGTAAAATAACTGGATGGACTCCATACTTCAGCCCTTGGGGGTTCAGGAGCAGTGGCAGAGATAATGTGCTCTCTGTGGTCCTCCTAGAACTCTGTTTCTTCAGTGATGCAGTGAATGTACTATCTCGGACTCCAGTTAATTTTGCAAAGCAATTTATTGAAACACAGGGTGGAAAAGTCTGAATTACATTGGTGTGGGTAGTTCTGCTGCGGTTTGGGAACTATTTGTCTATCACATGGATTTTCATGGGTGTGCAGGGTTCTTTTAACAGGGGACTTGTGTACTGCTGATTCTCCTGGGGAGAGTAATGGCCACCTCACTTCATCTGAACTCTGCTCTGACATGGCTTATCACGTGTGTGGGATACATTTGTATTGTGACATGTGAGGTGCTACTGAACGCTAATCTCTAAAGAACCTAAATGAAAAATTGGGCTACCTTTTCTGAGTGTCTGTTCTGGTGTCTCAGGATGTATGACTTGTATGAAAGCCTTGCCCAGAGGCCCCACAAGTGTCACACTTCTGCCCAGACTGTGTCTTGTGGAGTAAACTGAGATCTGACTTCGATGAGCAACAGTCTCTACCGTGAACGCACACACAATGTTTTCTCCCTGAATGGGTACCCTGGGGTCTGTTGTGATTAACCTTCACTGTAATATGTCGCCTGCCCTCTGGAAAAACATAGGGATTCTTCCCTGATTGTGTCCTCTTTTGTCCTCCTGCAGCTGATTTCTTTGTGTATCCTAGCCCACAGTATTTGCAAGCATATGTTTCTCCCCTTGAATGAGCCTGCTGGACGGTGATGACATCTGACAGCCCTGCAAATCCCAGTCCACAGTCCCTACAAGGAAAGGCCCTGTCCCCTGAGCATGTATTCTGGAGTGTCTTCAACACTGACCCATCACAGGAGCCTTGCCCACATCCTGCAAAACGGATTTTTACACTTCTAGGCATTCCTCCCCGCACAAAACATACTCCTGAATTCTCTTGGTGCACTTCCTCCGGTGAGTTCGGGTTTTCCTGCAGAATTCTCTCACCCTCACTAGATCTCCCCATGGGTTCAGTGGGTGTTGTCCAGAAGTCACTAGAACGTCAACTCTCTCTCATACTTTTAAGCCTGGATTTGGTCCCTTTTCCCATCTGTTGACATTCATCGTACTCATTCCCTCTCTGTGTATTAGCATTTTTTTGCTGCTCTCTCTTATCCTCTGGTCAGGGTTCCACTGATTGGAGGTGTTTCCTTGCAGATGTTCCCCGGGCAATCTGAGATGAGTGACTGTGCTTCACATGTATGCAGAGCAATTTCTTTCTGGAGATGGCTCGAGGGCAGGATGAACAGCAGTGCATCTCTTTATTTGGTCGGAATGAAAGGAAATATTTTGATCAGTGCATATACGAAAAAGGCTGCCAGGATCACATGCTTGGTTTTCCTTATTGGAGGGACAGCCCTAGGAATCCTTCCCATTGTTGTGACAATGCAGGCTGTGTGTCGCACAAAGTGTTCATTCACAGTATAATTTCCTTTTCATTCTCACTCACTGCATCATTTTCAGGGACACAAAAAGCCCACAATAATTGTGTTTTCTACCATGTTCAAAGGACATGGAGATTGTGGGAACCCCAGATTCAAGTTCAAAAATTCTATGGAAGAAAGTGCAATGACTTAGCGGTGCATATGTATTTGCTAGGTTGTGTTAAAGAGAGTAACTACAAGCCTCAATAGAAAGAGATCTCTGTTTTCTCTCTCTCCACAAACATAATATGTATTTATGCACTCTGTGATAGCACTGACACAGTGACAAAACCGGATTTGATTCCCTCTCAAATGAATTATTCCTTGGGCAGCCATTCGAAACACTATGTATAAGGATCCCTTGAGTGATGTCTGTTAAACCTATGATAGTTCTCGCTATCTTAACTAAAGAAACGTCAGTCTGCACATGAAGACTGCTCACTTGACTCATCTCAGTAAGGAACGCTTCCAGTGTCTCACGTGACAGCATAGGGTGTAGATTTTCCATCAGGCAGGTGTATATCTCAACACCATTCCTATTCTATTTCCCAGAGTGACAAATGAGTGGTCTCAGCCAGCCAGACACACGAACTCATATGACTCATGCTCTAAACAACCCCACTCTCACAAATCCTTTGTCCACAGGTAACTGGGGAAATGTTAAGTCCTGGGAGAGGCCTTTCCTGACCATCTGACACACAGAAGTGCCCCTGCACCTGCATGGACACATAATAGTATCTACCCCATTGTCCTGTATTTGTTTGTTCCAAGCACTAATCTCTATAATTTCAGGACCACACTAGCACTTGTAGCTGGTTATCCTGTCTTCACCTGAGAGGTCTCAAGAGTACCCCAGCACCTGGTGGGCTTATTAGCAATTCAATGCATATCTCAGAAAAATGATGACTAACAGCCTATACATACAGACATTTCAATTCGATGGATGATAGATATTAAGAAAAAAAACTGGAAAACTTTCGGGAAAAATTGGTTTGTGGACAAAGCTTCATATTTGTTGTAACATTCTTCAGAGGGCAGAAAAACAATCCAATGCAATAAACAGGGACATATTTATGCATGCATCTTTTGAAAAATTGGAACATAATTTAAATGTTAATGCTGCTTCTAGTGCTAAAAGGTGTATGGGCTGGACCCTTGATTTATGTAGCACCTGAGTGCAAAATTTTCTAACTTTGCATCCGAATATACTCTATTTCGGCATTAGTACACTACAATTTCTAAGGACAGGACTCTATCTGTTTTTTTTAATCTTTGAAGAAGCACAGTGGTGCCCCACATGTTCCAAGAGGAAACTCAATACTCTACTTACCAACTCCCTTGATATACAGCTGCTGGGCATACTCGTCCCCATACCATACCAGCAGCTCACAACCCGGGCTGATGTCCTGGCAGGTTCTGTAGAAAATCTTCCTGTAATATTGACAGGCCACCAGGTTGTGCTCTTCCTCATCCTGGGCCCAGTTAACATACCTGGGATTGTGGCAGAATGAAGGGAAAGAAACCACAGCAATGGGTACCTGACATAACCACCTGAAGCCCCTCACTGACTCTTAAGGTCCTCAGACTCTGATGTCAGCCACTTCTCAAAACACTCCGAGGGAGCCTAAAGTTCAGTTTCTGAGCCTCTGTCAGAATGTCCCATGAATGCGTGTCTCCAAGACCTGCGCATGGTGGGCATCCTCCCTAGTACAATTTTCTGAAGCCCAGTCGTGGACTTTAGCTCCACCCTGGTTGGCAGTGAAACCCAGTGATCTCTACCTAATCTCTAGGCCAGTCAATTAGCCTTTCACAGCAAATAACGTGGAGCTTGATCTACACTCTTCTTCCACATTAGCTCAGAAAGCTGGATTACGAGCTCAAGTTCATCATCTCTTGACAGGCCATTCTCCAATCTCCCCAAAAGTTACTCAGAGTACTTTTCACTTGCCTCCGCTAGGCTCCTCTAGAAATGTGCATCTATCTGTGTCTTACCGAACAATCACCAAACAATAATGTTTTGCACTCTCTTCCCATATTTAATAGGGCGCGTCTGAGGAAAGCTTCCCATGATCATTTCTCAGCAGTCCTCAGACTGCAGTTCCATTCAGTATGAATGCTGGGATGCATTGGCACTGTGCTCTTCTCACAAATTTGGAACATTACATTTCAGTGTTTCTAAAAGCAATCTCTTCCTATCTGTCTGCAGTGAGTCCTGTATAAGGCTATATATTGAGTGTCTTTTCCAACAGTGAACTCATTCATGTAACCCGGAAAACAGTCAGTGTCAATAGCATTCCAGATAGTTTCCCCAGGGATTCTCAGTTCCTGCAGGTTTTCCCCAAGGTCCAAACTTTCTCTGGCATTGAGATTTAGAGATTCAGGACTTCTGTACATTTTATCACCTTGACTGTAAAGTCTCTTGATCTGAAAGAGTACTGTGTTGACAAAAATGTGGGATAGAGGATTCAAGAAGAATACTGTGGGTGGCATGAGAACACGAGTAGAAACATGGCACCTGGGGAATGAGAGTCCCCTTTGGAACATGGATACCTCAGGAACTTACCTCATCCAGTTCTAACAGGATTTGTCCTCTCCATCCACGTATTCATACCAATTACTTCCTTTGGTGTTCTGGAAAGAAGAGACGTGGTTAAAGATCATTTTTTCTTGTTATTCATAGGTAGGGCAGGAAAATATTCAAGGAATTGTTTCACATTGCAGACATCACAGCCCTCTCAGCATGCCTGGATATTCACCAGCCGCCTCTGACCATTACTTATTTTGCTTGATTGTCCTGTGCACATACATGTCCCTCATTCCAAGGAGAGCTTGAACTCCCAAAGGGAGGAGCTGTTCCTTTGTGTCTGCACATCTTTGGCCTTACTTCTGCTGTGAAACTTAAACAGTAGCCTCTTGCTCATGCAAAGTACACTGAACAAACAGTGGTAGGCACATTGTCCTCAAGCACGTGTAGCACAGGAGGTGAAAACCCAAGGAGTCTCAGAAATGATGTGCGTGGGCAGAGAACATGGCAAGAGTAAAATAATTCTCACCAACCAGGCATATCCCCTACTGGATGCCTCTTCATCTTGTGTGACCTCGCCTTCAAAAGGGCCAAACCAGACACCCACCGGCAGGTTAGATGCCTCATTCCACACTCCAAGCCCAGCATCAGGGATGCCCGATGGTCCGATTCTCAACCCAGCGGGCAAAGTGAGAGCTGCACGGTTGGGATGCCCCTTGTCCACTTCAGTGTCTTTTATAAACGCAGGGGGCGCTTGCACAGGACAGTTGTCAAGGAAGTAGTCCTGACAATTCTCACAATCTGCAGGTGAGAGGAGCAAGCAATAGGAAAGCTATAGGACTCATCTCTGCATGTCAAGTGCTTCAGAGAAATCCCAGGATCTCACTTCACAGAACCCCCATTTTCTACTAAGTGTGAATGGGAAATACCCCCTGGGTAAAGTGATGAATTCCAAAGGCCAAATTAAAGGCCAAATGACTACATGAAATCACTAGACTAAGATATACCATATCATTGTTGTCAAGGGCAACTTACAGAGGTAGTCATCATCCTGGTGCTCCATGACTTCATTGTACACACGGACCTTTCCTTCTTGTAAATTATACCTCTTGGAGGCAATATCATTTCTCCTCCATTCTAAGTTTGGAAAGAGCATGTCAACGGGGTTGGTGGCATCTGGAGTTTTAGTCTACATTGGTTCGGAAAATGCTCATCGTCCTCCCACCAAAATTTCAACCTTCTTTCCTCATTCTCTGGTAATTCCCTGGGCTAATTTTGGTTGATAGAGACCCAGAGCTCACTCTGGTTGCTCATGGCTAATTTCTGTTTCACTTCTAGATGCCCCCATTCTCTGGCTATACTTGCCAACTTTTACTCTTCATGAACTACTCTTTGAGGGTCCATAACGTGAGTAAGCCATGAATCGAAGACCTGCGCATACCACACCTATATTTCATAAATTACATCATCATCACACATGCATTTTTGGGCAACTGCATGAGTCCACTATGTTAAATGTAACTCAACACTTTCAAATCATGTATGTACTCTATGTAATAGTTCATTTTAATTTCACTTTACCCTTTAATATTCTGGAGCTCACAGAATTTAAAAGGGTTGACCCACTCGCCAGTGGAAACTTTAGTCTGAGATCCACCCAGGATACAATCAGATGGCTGAGTAGAGCATTGCACGTACCAGGGCGTACATATCCACTGCTCTAGAGGACTTAGGAGAACTGTAGTGTTCATACAACTTGCTCTTACCCGAATTTTTGTGTACTGCTCTGCAGAGATACTTGCTTCTGAAGAAGGGGCACCGGTATCTGGCTCTGCGGGGAGCCACATCTGCGCAGTAAAATTATTCCTCCAGACATGGTCATGAAATCAGATTTATTGCTAGTCTTTCTCCTGGGCTTTGCCTTTAATGGAAGAGTCACATAACAAAAATCACAAGTACTTATTTAATTTGTTTTACATATTTTCCCATATAGGGCTTTAATCACCACTTCAACAGTTCTTGGAAATACCTGAGGAGGATGAATACCACAGGAGAATAAGAGGGCCTATATTTATGCTGGATTCAAACAGAACCCATGCCTTCAAAATTTATTCTTTCAGTCTTCTCTACAAAAGTGATAGTTAGGGATATGAGACAATCAGATATGGGACAACTCTTGGCACAAATGTATGTAGACAATAAAGGGAGTGACTCTAATCTTGGTGTTTTTTATCTTGGGGAGGGCACTTGTATTTGGACTAGTTGGAAGTTTGTGTTGAAATGCACTAGCATAAAAATAGTGGCTTCATACATAAAACCACCTATTTCTGTACGTTGGCAAGGATTGGCATAATCCTAACCTTACGTGCATTGTATCAATGGGGGATATTTTCATCTCGACAGCCTTTGAAAAATACTCACCCTTTGTCCCCTACTGAAGGCCTCCACAGGACGTTGGTCTACAAATAAAGAAAAACCAGTGTTTCCATTGGTCGGTGTTTCCACAATCTGGAGATCGTTATTAGGTACACAAAATTCCAAATCAGAGACTAGTCCGTGGCCATTTCAAGGATGAGTGGAAAACATTTTGCACCTCAAATTAAGACCTAGGCTTGTCTTGTGTGCATCACCTAGCAATATTCAAAGAACCAATTTCAACCAACATTATCAGGGCTGCTCCCTCTGTTCATAAGTTATCTCTAACCATAAATTGGACTTTCAGGACAAAAACTATAATGAAGTTCATGTGTCTTTGCACATACTCCATTTATATAATAAGACCCATTCTCCAATCTCACTTTCTCCTTCCAAATGTCCTGGCCAATACTCATGGCCCAATGACCATGTCAGCTCAATTATTTCTTATATTTCCATCCCCTACTTGAATCATTAGTTTCTCTTCAGCCTCAGAGTATAATCGACACTGAGTCTCTAGTGTCTTTACCATAGCATTGACAATTCCATCAGATTAAGATGCCACCTAGATTTCAGCTGTGTTTCAAACCCACACCCAAGAAAAAGAACACCCTATTTAGCCCTCACTCTCAGAAGCACAGAGGACCATAACATGGCAGACACTAGGAAGTGACACAAAAATCAACTACTGGTTCCATGTCCCACAGCCTCATCTTCCTAAATTACAAAGATTAACCATTTTACATACATGACCCAATGGACTTCATGTGGCAGTCCATTTTTAAAGTAGTTTTAGATGCCCCAACCAACAAGGTTCCCTCATGATGACAGCTAATCTGAAATCGGCATGTGTATCACACACACAGACGCACCCACACACACACACACACATGTATGTGTATGTGTGCATATATAAATATAAATAAATATAAATATATATATATTAGTTTAGTTTATTCATTTCCGTTTCTATCCCTTATTCCCATACCAGCCCACACACCCATTTCTCCCCTTCTCCCTCCCCTTACCAACCTCCCTAGTTTAGTCCATGCATCCTCTATATTTTTTCCTGTATTCCCTTCCCTTCTCCCCTCAAATTCCTTCCCCTCTCCCCTCTGGTTCCTGACTACCTGTCCTGTATTTCAGTGTCTTCTGTTATATTTCACTAGTTTCTCTGTTGTGTTGTTTCGGTTCCTCTTAATGTCGATATCATATGACATTTATCTGTATCATATATTTTTATGTTAGCAACATTTACTGACGTGATTTTATGTATCAGTATTCACATTTACATTCCACAATTGCAATATTTTCCTGAAAACCCTTTCTTTGACACTACTATGAATTGTATTTTATTTGTTGAACAGCAAAGACTACCCTTAACACACTCTGATACATCCTGACCTAAATTATGCAGATCAACCTCAGAAGGGCAACCCTGGATCCTCTGGGCCCTCACCTTGCCTCCGAATACATTCATCCTCAGAAGCCTGACTGATCTCCAGCGGGAGAATCCGGTACAGCCAGCGTTGACACATGAAGCTGGATGGCGATCAGAGACCTTGGTAACAAACAAAAGATTTTTTTGAAAGTGATCTGCTTCAGCCAGGTGCATTCATCACAAAGCCATTGCGATTGAAACCAAAGGGTCAGCAAAGACTCAGCGCAGAAGGTGCTATGAGCTCCGCATTGCCAGTGGCAGCCCTACTTTGTCACATAGTTGCAAAATTAACCCAGGTTAGTGTCCACAAATAAGGGAGCTGGAAGTACATAAAGCTACCTGGGCCAGAGCCAGTCCAGTATACCGTCATGTTTATCAGGCATCACTGCTCTTGCACCACAGCCAACTAACCCCCTCTCATAAAAAAAAGCAGCAGTAACAATGCCAATTGCAAGTATATTTCACATTCCTGTTCTGGATTAAATCCCAGTTTCCCATGGGATCCCAGTTTTCTGCAGTGAACTGATTGGAAATGTCCTTCAACACATCTTTTCCAAGGAGAACATAGTCCATTGCATCAGTAATTCAGTCATGTTAGTGAGAACCCACAGAGGACCTTCAATTCCTCCCAGCAAGGTGAAGTCTGAGAACACTGGTGGTATTTGTACAGTGAAGAGGAGGATAACATCCCCTCTACTTCTGGCCAGGTTTCTCAGGACAGCATTCGTGCTCCAGTTTCACTGGCATTGTTGTGCAAGACTGAGTCCCATCAATTCCATGAGTACTCCATCCCAAGCCCAGAGAGCTTCATCCAATTATACCCACTTGGGCACCGCTTTGGCACAGCTCTTTCAACAGTGCTGTCCCAGCAGGTAGTCTTCCTGTTTCATAAGGGAGGGGACTCTGTGTCCTGTCTTAGGTTTGCAATGCAGTGTTCTGTGACCCCAAGGCTTGTTCTGTCACTCAGCTTGTGAATCCAACATAGGGACCAAGAGTGTTGACCCCAGGTCAGATTTTGGCATATCACTGTGGCTGCTCTCTCCCCACAGTGTCCGTCCTAGTAGTTCCCTTTTGTGCAGGAGATCACTTTGTTTCTTCCCCCAGGTGACATTACACTGGTCTTGACAGTTCTAGTCCCATTAAACTTCCAGATAACCCCGTCCCCTGAACAAGCCTCTGCACATTCTCCTACAGGACCAGTAATGCTCACAGGTGATGTTCAATTTCAAGATACCTAGCTTGGTAAACAGCTTTGGAACTCTATTTTAGCTCCGTGGGAACTGAAAGCACACTGTGCCTTCTCCTGTCCGGCCTCTGCTGGCCCTTAAAATGCAGCACCTTTCATACCCTCTCTTCATGCTATCTGAAGAAATGCAGAGGATCCACCTGTCATGTCTGGTGCCGTCTGATGGCTGGAGCATCACTGTGACTTGCCCTGTATATCTGGTTACTGTTCTTGGCTCCTGAGACCACCAGGTGACATCTCCACTGTGACTTCACAACAATATAGGAGACCCGGACCCACGTTCACCAGGTTCACTCTGCATAAGCACATGCGTTCAAGCCAGAAGACTAGGAACTTAATATGGCATAATCTGCCAGGCAACACAGAGCTGCCAACCATGGGGTGCGTGGTTCCCACCCTATCCACCCTAGGGACAGCTGAGGGGAAGTCTGTCATCTGGAGCGCAGACAACCGTGATCATTCGGAGTGACTGTGATGGGGATAAAAAAGGCAACTTTACTAGGTCAGGGGTTAGGTCTTCAACTGGTGCTCTGAATTAAAACATGTGAAAGACTGAAGCATTTTCGAGGGGTCTGAATTCTGTCAACCCTCAGGACTTGGGGTGCTTCTGGAAAAGATCTGAGGCCATTCATTCTGAGGGTTTGAAAGGTGCTTAGGGGTCAGGCTTGTACTCTCTGTGGCCGAAGAGATTTGGCACCCATCGTTAGGGACTTTTTGCTCATTGACCCTCTATCCCCCAGACACGGGCATTTAATGTGTCTGAGTATAGGGATATTAGCCATTTCTCTGCAGTTAGTGGGAAACACAGCCCTTTAGGAGGGCGTTGTGGAGTCTGAGGGTCTTTGAAAGTCTAAGCTCTTGGCAGATCCAGAGCTTTTCTGGGCAATGTGTTTTTCCTGTGGACCCTGTAAACAGTCAACTGTGGCCATGGAGCCTCTGCATCAGGTTACCTTGGCTGTCTATGGCTGGGCATTGTAGGGGGAGGGCTAAGGGTATTACTCCGCAAAGTACCCCATTTACCTCTCTGTTTCACGGAGACCGTGCTGCGCAGCCCCTCATGGAGGGGTGTTTCCATAGAGCTTCTCCTGCTGATGAACTCAGAATGCATGAGGTCAGAGAGGGCAAGGGTCCTGAGGGTAAAACCACCTGGGGGTCACGATCAACCAATCAGAGCTTAGACCTGGTGGCCTGCTCTCAAGTGGGCTCTAAGAAGAAGCAGAAAGGGAAGGGCCGGGATTGGAGCCCCTCTGTCAGATTAGTGATGGGACTGGCCAGAGGAACACCCGCCCCACAACACAGGATTGCCTCTTCTGCATGTGAAAGGTGCCTTTCATACAGTGTCACCCAAGAGCAAGGTATGGTTGTTTCTGCTGGCTTGTTTTCCAGCTGTTGATTAGGGACAGTCCAGAGAGCATTAGGGTGCCTGGAGTTGGGCAGTTCTTCAGGGTGTGTGTGTCCCTCCTGCACCATGCCACATGGCTTTGTTTCACCAGATTATGATCAGGATCTATGATTTTCCTCTAGGCTCTGGTGCCATCTCTTTTGAACCCTGCTTTCAATAGCAGGGCAGAAAACGGAGGATGCAGTTACCACTGCATTCTACCGCTGGGAAACTGAGGTGTCACTAAATTCAACCCATGCACTTTGGGAAAATGAAATAACTTCCACGGTATTCAAATATTCAAACTGAAAATAATGGAGCAACGTGTAGTGATGAAAAAACGCTGGGAGAAGCACCAATGAGAGCCATGGGTATGTTCACATACCACAGTTCTAAAAAGTATTCAGAAAAAGACAACATGCAACTATGATTGTATCTTGAAAGAAAACAACTGTGAACACT
>JAPYXV010001214.1:0-14326 GCA_028533065.1 Trachops cirrhosus | reverse complement strand
AATAGCCTTCCACGAAGTCCAGGAAGCTCAGAGAGTCCCAAAGAAGTTGGACCCAAGGAGGAACACACCAAGGCACATCATAATTACATTACCCAAGGTAAAAATGAAGGAGAGAATCCTAGAAGCAGCAAGAGATAAGGGGACAGTTACCTACAAAGGAGTTCCCATCAGACTGTCAGCTGATTTCTCAAAAGAGACCTTGCAGGCAAGAAGGGGCTGGAAAGAAGTATTCCAAGTCATGAAAGGCAAGGACCTACACCCAAGATTGCTCTATCCAGCAAAGCTTTCATTTAGAATGGAAGGGCAGATCAAGTGCTTCTCAGATAAGGTCAAGTTAAAGGAGTTCATCATCACCAAGCCCTTATTTTATAAAATGTTAAAGGGACTTATCTAAGAAAAAGAAGATAAAAAAAAGTACAGTAAAATGACAGCAGACTCACAATTATTAACAACCACACCTAAAACAAGCAAAAAAAAAAACTAAGCAAACAATAGAACAGGGACAGAACCACAGAAATGGAGATCACATGGAGGGTTAGCAACAGGGGAGTGGGAGGAGGAGAGAGGGGGAAAAGGTACAGAGAATAAGTAGCATAGATAGTAGGTAGAAAATAGACAGGGAGAGGGCAAGAATAGTAGGGGAAATGTAGAAGCTAAAGAACTTATGACATGGACATAAACTAAAGGGGGAATGTGGGTGGGAGAGGGTGTGCAGGGTGGACGGGGATAAAGGGGGTAATGGGACAACTGTAATGGCATAATCAATAAAATACATTTTAAAAAAGATTCCTTATCTTTAATCTTGGTTAATGTAATTACAATGTGCCTTGGTGTGTTCCTCCTTGGGTCCAGCTTCTCTAAGCTACCTGGACTTACTGAAAGTCTATTTCCTTTGTCAGATTGGGGAAGTTCTCCTTTATTTTTTGTTTAAATAAGTTTTCAATTTCTTGCTCTTCCTCTTCTACTTCTGGCACCCCTATGATTCAGATGTTGGAACATTTAAAATTGTCCTAAAGGTTCCTAAGCCTCTCCTCATTTTTTTGAATTCTTGTTTCTTCAATCTGTTCTGGTTGAATGTTTCTTTCTTCCTTCTGCTTCAAACCATTGATTTGAGTCCTGGTTTCCTTCCTGTCACTGTTGGTTCCCTGTAGATTTTTCTTTATTTCACATAATGCAAACCTTGATTGCTACCTGGGTCTTTTTTATGCTGTTGAAGTACCCAGTGAGTTCCTAGAGCATCTTGATAACCAGTATTTTGAACCATGCATCTGATAGGTTGGCTTTTTCTTTGCGACTTAGTTGTATTTTTTCTGGATCTTTGAACTGTTCTTTCGTTGAGGACTTTTTTTTTTGTTTCGGCGCACCTGTTACACATAAGGGGCAGAGCCTTAGGTGTTCAACAGGGAAAGTCAACCCACCTAGCTGCATTGTGACAGTGTAAGTGGGGAAGGAGTCTGAGAGGGAACAGTGCTGCTTGCTCTGCTCTCTGCCAGTTTTCAGTCACTTCCCTGGCTATCCACAATCAAATTGGGCCCTTTTGGTGCTGATTCCCGTGTGGGTGGGTTTGTGTATGTTCTACGACCCTATGGGTCTCTCCAATGAACTCTCCTGTGAGGCTGGGAGTTTCTCCCACTGCCATCTCAACCCCCACGGGTGTTTACAGTCAGAGGCTTTAAGGCTTTATTTCCCTGGGTTGGAACCCTGGGTTGCACAGTTTGTCTCACTCCGCAGTTGTTCCTCCTGATTTATCTGCACATGAATGTGAGTCCACCTGCAAGCTGCCCCCTTGCCAAGACTCCTCTCCACCCTGGCTTCCAATCTCTGCCCCTCCTACCAGTGTGGATGAATGTTTATTCTTTAACTCCTTGGTTGTCAGACTTCCACACAGTTCAATTTTCTGTCAGTTCTGATTGTTTTTTTGTTTTTAAATTTGTTGCTGCCCTTATTTTGGTTGTGTGAGGAGGCACACTGTGTCTACCTATGCCTCCATCTTGGCTGGAAGTCCCTATTTGTACTTCTTAATCCCCTCACCTCTTCACCCATTCTTGCCCACTCCCTTCTCATCTGGCAACCATCAAAATGTTTTCTGTATCTATAATTCTGTCTCTGTTCTTGTTTGTGTAGTTTGTTTTTAGAATCAATCATTGGTAGATATGTATTTTTTGCCATTTCATTGTTCATGGTTTTGATCTTCTTTTTCTTAAATAAGTCTCTTTAACATTTCATATAATAATGGTTTGGTGATGATGAACTCCTTTAGTTTTTTCTTGTCTGGGAAGCTCTTTATCAGCCCTTTAATTCCAAATGATAGCTTTGCTGGGTAAAGCAATTTTGGCTGCAGGTCCCTGCTTTTCTTTTTTATTTTATTTTACTTTATTTTATTTTATTTCATTTCATTTCATTTTCTGCTTGTCATAACTTGAATATTTCTTGCCAGTCCCTTCTAGCTTACAAAGTTTCTTTTTTCTCTTTTTAAAAAAATTTTTTTTCTTTTTAGACAGAGGAGAAGGGAGGGAGAAAGAGAGGGAGACAAAAATCAATGTGTGGTTGCCTTACACCCACACACACCTACCAGGGACCTGGCCCACAACCCAGGCATGTGCCCTGCCTGGAAATTGAACCAGGTACCCTTTAGTTCACAGGCCTGTACTCAATCCACTGAGCCACACCAGCCAGGGCCAAAGCTTCTTTTCAGAAATCGGCTGACAGTCTTATGGGAACTCCCCTGTAGGTAACTCTCTGCTTTTCTCTTGTTGCTCTTAAGATTCTCTCTTTATCTTTAACCTTTGGCATTTTAACCCCTTGGAGTGGACCTCTTTGTATATATCTGCTTTGGGACTCTCTGTGCTTCCTGGACTTGCATGTATATTTCCTTCACCAAATTAGGGAATTTTTTCATTATTTTTTCAAATAGATTTCTAATTTCTTGCTCTTCCTCTTCTTCTTCTGGCAGAAGGAGATTCAAATATTGAATCAAATGTTGGACCTCTGAAAGTTGTTCTAGAGGCTGCTTATACTATCCTTATTTTTTCTTATTCTTTTTTATTCTTGTTGTTCTGACTGGTTGTTTTGTGCTTACTTATGTTCCAAATCATTGATTTCATTCTCAGCTTCATCCACTCTACTGTTGTTTCCCTGTGAATTGTTCTTTATTTCAACTAGTGTATCCTTCATTTCTAACTGGGTCTTTTCTATGCTTTGAGGTCCTCACTAAGTTCCTTGAACATCCTTATAACTGGTGTTTTGTACTCTACATCTGAAAGATTGCTTATTCCTATTTTGTTTAGCTCTTTTTCTGGAGTTTTGATCTGTTCTTTCATTTGGGCTATGTTTTGTTGTCCTCTCATTTGGGCAGCCTCGCTGTGTTTGTTTCTATGTATTAGGTAGAGCTACTTTGACTGTGTGTTTTGGTAGTGTGGTTTAATGTAATAGGTACCCTGTAGGGTCCAGTGGCACAGCATCCCCTTTCACCCAAGCTGGGTACCTGAGGTGTGCTGTTCGTGTAGGCTGAGTACACCCTCCTCTTGCAGTTGAGCTTTGGTTGCTGTTGACAGATCAATGGGAGGGATTTACCCAACAGTTCTGGTTGCTTTTTGTTTTTGAATTTGTTGTTGTCCTTTTGGTTATGTGAGGAGGCATAGTATGTCTACCTATGACTCCATCTTGGCTGGAAGTACCCCCTCTATATATTATTTTAAATCAAACCTCAAACATTATACTAACTCATCCATTAATACTAAGTTTTAAAGTGCTATGATGAATAGAGGACAGAACCACTTTTAGAGGGAAAAACTGTTCACTTCAGGGGCTTTTCTTTTATTAACACCAAGTTGCTCTCACCTCTTAGAAGATGTCTTTCATCCAAGAAATCTTTAAGTATTTGAACAGCAAAGAACAGCCCCTTTCCTGTATACCTTCTGGAGAAATATGAGGTCAGGAGACCTGGTTCTGGCATCCCAGCACTGACCAGCTATGTGGTAATAAGAATGGAGGTAGCTAACTTTTACTTGGCATTCCACATTCATCATTTTGATTCTTTTGTTATTCCCATTTTACAGACAGATTTAGAAAAGTGAATCAGCTGACTCAGGGTCAAAGAATGGCAGAGATGGGTTCTTATCCAAATCATGTCAAGGTTCTGTTTCTGCCTGTGTCCCATGGAGTCCATTGTCCAAGTTCAATCCAGCTCCCTGGGGAATAGTATATTAAAGGCTCAACACTTTGAAAATATTTCAAATTCTAATCATAAAAGTTTTTAAATAGGTAATCCATTTTTATGCCTCAAAATTCCAAACAATATTCCAAGTGGTAAAGAGTCTGGCCCCTAGTCCTTTCACCATTTATTTCACTCCCCTACCCCTTTTCTTTGTACAAGTAACCACGTAATTATCATTTACTTAAACAAATGCAACAAATGTGAATAAGTTCATTCCTCTGTTCCCCCTTCTTACACAAAAACACCTTTATATATTCAATCTCTGTGGAAGGTATTCCGGTTCCAGTGAGTACATAGCTTCTTCGTCCTTTTGGTCAACTGCCTAGTATTTCATTGTGTAGATGCACCATCATTTATTTAACAAGTTCCCTATTAATGGACATTCCATTTCCCCCCAATCTTTTGCTATTACAGAAGTCAAGCACAAATTTTTATTTTTGTGCATTATTATGAGAGGAATAGTCAGTAGCAGAATCTCTTAATGCCGTGTTTTGTTTGCTGCTGTCAATTCCTTGCTTGCTTTTGATATTCACTACAAGAAGAGGTTCATTAGGCTTTACTTAAAGAACCTATACCTCCTTTTGGAATCTTCTCATCAGGGAAACCACAGGGACCTGAGAACATTAGAGTGCACAGATACATCATTATCATTGTAACTTTTTACATGTCTTGTCTGGGTTTGCTTATTTTAATTTTTTAATCCTCACCTGAGGATATTTTTTCATTGCTTTTTTAGAGAGAAAGAAAGGGAAAGAAAGAAACAACTATGCAAGGGGAAAACATTGATTGGTTGCCTCCCCTACACTCCTAGACCAGAGGTCAAAAGCTCCCAGACCAGGGACCGAGCCTGCAACCTAGGTGTGTACCCTGACTGAGAATCAAATCCACAACCCTTCAGTCATTGGGATGACAGTCCAACCAAGTGAGCCACACCAGCCAGGGCTGGGTTTGGTTATTTCAAAATTCTGCCTATGCATCTGGAACCTTGCAAACATATTGATCTAAAGTCTGATCTCTTAGAAGTGCTTCTAGGAAAAGATACCCTGGAGTAGCTGTTTATTTTCTGTTTTTTATCTTTATTACAGTTTGTGCAATTATAAACCCATGTTGGGTTGACTGAGGACATAGACTAGAGACATCCATGGCTGCTGACATAAAAAGAGGGGGTAGGAAGCAAAGTCCCAGGCAAAAGGGAAGGTACCTCATGACTTCAGAAGAAAAAATTTCCCCTTGCTTTCCTCTCTGTTTCTCTCCCAGATGAGGAAGTGATTCTAGAGCTGGCTTTAAATAAGTTTGCTGTAGCCTAAGTGAGTAATATACCAGAGACATCCCCAAATTTCTACATCTCTCTTTTCTTTGTCACTGCCGGAAAATCTTCACTTTTACTTCTCTTAGTTGCTGCCTAAAATCCCTACAATTACAGATTCATTTGTGTTTGAAGTATTTCATTTAAAGGTGAATATCTTCAGTCATCATGCCTGAAAGTAGATTGGTTTACTGAACCACCCTATCCTAACACCAAGCATGGACCAGCCATGCTGAAAGAGAATGGACTCTGGGTTGGGGGTAGGGAGGAGAGAATGCTCATGACCATTTGGGAAACGGGGCTGGGAGAGAGAGGAGTGGGAAGGCTGAAGCAGGGGAGAGGACTCTGGGTTGCTACAAGTGGGGAACTCTCATTATCTCATCAAGGGAAGAAAGAAAACAGGGACTAGAGATATGTATCTGAGAACTGGGTGGGCACCCAAGGGGACATTGATCTCTTTATAATTTTACCCAAGAGTAGCTGTGTTTATTTGTACATGTTTGCCAAGAATGTATTGTTGCTTAACTTTGGATCTTGCCTCTGTATTGTTTGTCAGGTTTACTATTCCCATTGTAAATTGGGATCTGGAGATGGCAGGACAAGGTACAATTAGAACCTTGGTTCTATAAACACTGGTATACTGTGTAGTTGTGTGGTTAGTGTTACCTTCAGTGACAGTATCCCATTGGTACTGTGGTTTAACCACAGAATATTTTGTTTCATGGTCTGGATTTCAAAATTCTCAAATATCATTATGCCCACACCAAGAACATGAAGAAACAACTTAGACTGGAGCAAAGGTTTTTTTAAAAATATATTTTATTGATTATGCTATTATAGTTGTCCCAATTTTCCCTCTTTGCCCCCCTCAACCTGGTACCCCTATTCCCTCCAACAATCCCCACCTCTTAGTTCATGTCCATGGGGCATGCATATAAGTTCTTTGGCTTCTCCATCTCTTATACTATTCTTATAGCCTCCTGTCTATTGTGTACCTACTAATTATGCTTCTTTATCCCTACACTTTTCCCTCCATTCTCCCCTTTTTCCCTCCCAGCTGATAACCCTCCAAATGATCTCCATATCTATGATTCTGTTCCTGCTCTGGTTGTTTGCTTTGTTTGGTTTTATAGATTCCATTGTTGATAGTTGTGAATTTGTTGTCTTTTAAATGTTTGTGGTTTTGATCTTCTTCTTTTTCTTAAATAAGTTCCTTTAACATTTCATGTAATATAATGACTTGGTGATGATAAACTCCTTTAGCTTTACCATAAATGGGAAGCACTTTATCTGTCCTTCCACTCTAAATGAAAGCTTTGCTGGATAGAGTAATCTTGGTTGTAGGTCCTTGCCTTTCATCACTTTGAGTACCTCTTGCCAGTGTCTTCTTGCCTACAAAGTTTCTTTTGAGAAATCAGCTGATAGACTTATAGATACTCCTTTGTAGGTAACTCTCTCCTTTTCTCTTGCTGCTTTTAAGATACTCTCTTTGTCTTTAACCTTTGACATTTTAATTATGATGTGTCTTGGTATGGTCCTTTTTGGACCCAACTTACTTGGGACTCTCTGTGATTCCTGGACTTACATGTCTATTTCCTTCACCAAATTAGGGAATTTTTCTTTCATTACTTTTTCAAATAAGTTTTCAATTTCTTGCTCTTCCTCTTCTCCTTCTGGCACCCCTATGATTCAGATGTTGGTACATTTGGAGATGTCCCAGAGGCTTCTTATACTGTCCTCATGTTTTTGAATTATTTTTTCTTCTTGCTGTTCTGGTTGAATGCTCATTTCTTCCTTATGTTCCAAATCATTGATTTGAATCCCAGCTTCATCCCCTCTACTGCTGGTTCCCTGTAGATCTTCCTTTATTTCAGTAAGTGTAACCTTCATTTCTTCCTGGGTCTTTTTTATGTCTCAGTTTGTCCTTGGAGCATCCTGATTGCCAGTGTTTTGAACTCTGCATCTGATAGGCTGGTTATTTCTGTTTTGTTTAGATATTTTTCTGGAGTTTTGTTCTGTTCTTTCATTTGGGTCATATTTCTTTGTCTCCTCATTAGGCAGTCTCCCTGTGTTTGCTTCTGTGTGTTAGATAGAGCTGCTTTGACTCCCTGTCTTAGTAGTGTGGCATGTTGTCTAAAGGGCATCTGTAAATTGTGTCGGGCAGAGCCTTAAGTAGTCCCTATGGCTGGGCAGCCTGCTTCACTGCTTTGTGGCTCTGTGTGTGGGAAGTCTTCGAGAGGCAACAATACCATTGCCCGGTTTCTGGAGGTTTGCCGGGCACTTGCCCTGTTTCCAGTCATTTCACTTTTTCCCCATATGGGAATGTTGCCCTTCCAGCTGTTGCTCTGGTGCTGGATCCCAGAGCGGGTGGGTCTGCATATGTTCTAAGACCATGTGGGCCCTTTAAGCACAGTCCCCTCAAAACCCGGCAGTTTCCTCCATTGCCCCAACCCCCACTGGTTTTTACAGACAAAAGATATGGGGATTTACCTTCCCAGCATTGGAACCCTGGCTGTGCAGTCTGGCTGGGGCCAAGGTATCCCTCCTGATTTTTATCTACCACATATGAATGTGGGACTGCCCATTCCGCTGCTGCCTCCCCTCCATGCCACACTTCATTTCCATACCTCTCCTCCCATCCCCACATCTCCACCCCTCCTACCCGTCTGTGTGAATGTGGCTTCTTTAAATCTTTGGTTGTTAGACTTCCATACAGTTCAATTTTCTGATGATTCTGGGTGTTATTTGTTTTGAGGTCTGGTTGTAATTCTTTCTGTGATTGCATGAAGTGAAATGTGCTTACCTAAGCTTCCACTTTGGAAGTCTGGAGCAAAGATTTTTAAGAAGAGATGGAGTAAGGGCAAGAGAAGCAATAAACACATTTTCAAAGAACTAAGTTAATCATTTCCAAAATGATTCAACAGAAGAGAATCTCAGTTTCATGCACATCTCAGTTCCTCATCCTCTCCTCTGCAAAGACTCCCCAAGTGGTTGAAGTCTTTGACATATGTGCCAAGCTGCCCTATAAATGGCAAAGCAGCCTAATGCAAAACCTGTATTTTGATAGATTTGCTTCTTGGAATCAGGAAAAAGCCATCAGGTAATGTCATGTGCAATGAACTCTTTGTAAGCCTGACAGATATTAAATAATAGTGACCTACCTCCCAAACTTTTCTAGTCAGGGGTTCTTTGACATCTGCATGTATTCTCTGGGTCTGCTTCTGGCTTTTATTTCCCTCCATTTAAGTGCTTCTTCCTTTTCCAGTCATACCAATACTTTCTCCTTTCTTTCCCTACACATCATAAATAGTATTTCTTTAATAATATCCCATGCGTTGTACCTCATTCATTTTTTTTGTTTAATCATCACCCAAGGATATGTTTTTACTGATTTTTTTTTAGAGAGAGAGAAACGTCGATGTGAGAGAAACATTGATCAGTTGCTTCCCATATGCTCCTCAACTGGGGAACAAACCTGCAATCTAGGTATGTGCCCCGACTGGGGGATCAAACCTGCAACCTTTTGGTACATGAGCCAATGTTCCAACCAACTGAGCCCTATGGCCAGGGCCTGTATCTCATTCTTATGTCCTGTCCACCAAGACCTTGTGGCTGAACTAGGCGTGGTGTGTTCTTGAAGAATATTTTAAGTAGTACTGGTCGCCTGTGGAGAGTACAGGCCGACACTTCAATTCTGACCAGGACTTCTAGGTAAACTTGATACAGATATACCTTGTTTAATTGTGCTTTGCTTTATTGCTCTTCACAGATGTTATGCTTTTTAAAAATTGATGGCAAGACCCTCCACCAGTGAAAAGATTGTAACTTGCTTTATTGTGGTGATCTGGGACCAAACCCACCATATCTCTGAGGTATGCCTGTAAATGGCATTTCATTTTCCTGTGTCTTAGTTTTCCCTTCTATAAACTGAAGTTCTAAATAATACATCATTTAAAAATAGTACTATACTCCTTGGCCATGTAGTTCAGTTGGTTGGAATGTGGTCCATATATGCCAGGGTTGTGGGTTCAATCCCCAGTCAGAGCACATACAATGGATGTCACATACAATGGAGTCAATCAATGGATGCATGAATGGGTGGGGCTGCAAGTCGATGGTTCTCTCTCTCTCCCTTCCTCTCACTCTCTAAAATCAATATAAATAAATAAATATTTTTAAAAATAAAAATAGTACTTTGCATATAGCACTTTTGCATGCATTATTTCATTTGATCCTCAAAATGATCCAATTAGGGTGAGTATTTCTATCCAAAAACTAATTTTCCCTAGTTTGCTGACAATGTTCCCGATTTTGGGCACTGTTAGGTGCTGTAGACACTGTTGTTTCCCACACACTCTGTTTCCTTGCCAATAGAACGCTGTTATGTCAGATGTCCTGCTGGGGAAGAAGCCCCTTACCCAGCTCAGCCAATCATGGTGATTATGTTCTTTTTGCGAGTAATTGTTTTGGAGATGGGTAAAGGACCCAGTTCTGGCTATGAAACAGGAGACGAGGTCTGCTGCAGGGCTGCTAGCCAGGTCTTCTAGATGTTAGAAAGACACAGGGATAAGACAGTCCTTCTGGACTTCGTACCTGAATTTGATGTCTGGAACTATAGAAATCATCTTGTGACTATGCAGGATCCAGTCTAGAAGAAAGCCAAGAAGGTTGGATGACAGAGGAAAAGGACAGAAGGGTGTTAAGACTTTGATGATGTTGTTAAGCACTGAATTAACCAAGCCTAGCTCCACCCTACCTGAGGCCTTCATATTGTATGAAGTGATAAACAACTTATGGATCACCAGGGTTTTCTGATTTTTGCAGTTGAAAACAGCCTAAATAATATGTCAAACTTTACAGGTATGTTTGAGTCTTTTGGCTCTAGGTACCCAAGTGAGGTCCCAAGCAGAGTGTTCAACTTTGCCTACACATTCAAATCTCCTGGGGCACTCAAGACATGTTCATGCCTGGTGTTTACCCACAGAGATTCTGAATGACACATCTGTCTAGGCTGGGGTCTGGGGCTTGATTTTTTTCTTAATCTCCCCAGGAAATTTGAATGTAAGAACCATTGGTCTAAAAGCTCCAAAGGACATAGTGTATACATTTTTAGAACACTTTACCCTTCTTAACCATGTCCTACCTCATCCCTCATCTCCCCACCATGTTCTTGGCACCTCCCAAACACAAAAATAGGGTGACCACACATCCTAGTTTGCCTGGGACAGTCTCAGTTTGTAACTGGTTGCCATGACATAATTTCAACAGCAAACCCCTTATCCTCAAAACTGTCCCAATTTGGATGATTAGTCACCTGACCTAGAAGGTTTCTTAGTGGAGCTAGTTTAATCGAGACTCCTATCAGCACCTCTCCACTATTCCCAGGAGTGCTGCTGGGAGGCCGAGGTTTGCAGAGGACCCAGGCTTGCTGGAGTTTTTAACAAATGCTTCAGTTCTCACCCTGGAGGCTTTAGATTTGGGGTGAAAAATTGGAGGTTGCAAGAGAATCTCAGATGTCTGGTAGAAAGTTAAGTACTTCCTGAGTTATTTTTATGTCCTAAATTATTTTGTTACCACTCTAGTGTGCTTGCAGTCCTGCCTGAAGGCAAGGGAATTATCTGAGTGATTCCCCCAGCTTCCCCCAACCCCAAGATTCCCTGATAATGCACATCCTCCTGCAGCCCCTTGGAGTCAGAAGAGGAAATTACACCATGGGGGCTGCTGAAGCAGACTAGAGCTTTGATGTAAGAGACTGCACTGACATCCAAATCAGATAGTTGAAGCATCAAGTAGAAGAAATTGAAAGCTGGGGAAAGCAAACACCAGGGAAAAGTTATTCAGCCATTTTACTATGAGCTAATGAAGGTTTCCGAAGCTCATTGGGGATTAGCAAGATACTTTGGATGATATGATGCATGTGACTAAGGTGTGGGCATCAGAGGGGGCCAGCCAAGGCCAACCAGGGTAGCTAAGTAGGGTCCTAATTTCACAGAGACCTGATGACTCTTTGGAGGGAAAAACAAAGAGGATTCAAAGGACTGCTAATTGGGCACCATGAAGCTACAATGAAGATTTATAAACAGGAAGGGGCCATCCAGGCTGCCCTCACTTCCTTAGATGTTTAGAGACATTACTCTGTGCAAGGGCAAGGCTGAAGGCCCTGAAGGCTCTAGAAATACTGTTCAATTGTTGAAGAAAGGGAGTTCATTAGAATAAGACACTTGAAGATGCCACTTAACCTCCTAAATTTGGCCTGGCTGATGTGGCTCAGTGGATTGAGCACCAGCCTGCAAACTGAAAAGTTGCCAGTTCAATTCCCAGTCAGGGCACAGGCCTAGGTTGCAGGCGAAGTCCCCAGGTGGAAGAAGGGAATGGTGCAAGGGGAGAGTCAACCAATCCCCATTCAATGTTTCTCTCCCTCTCTTTCTGCCTCCCTTCCCCTCTCTCTAAAAATAAATAAAAAATAAAATCTTGTTTAAACTCCTGAGTTCTCTGACACACTCAAGAAGGAATTAGAAATTAGAAGAGCAAGTTTCTTGCTGTTACTCAAAGGCAAGAGATCTCTCCTCTACTTCTGGGAGAAAAGCAGGGTCAACTTTAGGGGTTGTTGCAGTTATACATTGTTATTTATCGAACTATCTCAAAACTTAATGGCTTAAAACAAGAACTACTTATTTCCTCACGATTTTGATATTAGGTCATGATTAGGCTGGTGCAATTCACTTCATGTAGCCTCAGCTGGGATGGCCTCACTGGGACTAAGGATCTGCTTTCCAGTCAGCCCCTTCCATAGCTGTCAGTTGGGAGCTAGCTGGCAGCCAGGGCCTTGATTCTCTTCCATGGAGACCTCCCCAAGTGGCTCCCTGGGCTGCCTCACAGCACAGAAGATGCGTTCTAGGACAGAGAGGAAGCTGACAGCTCAAGTAAAGGCAAGCTCAGAACAGGGACAGCATCACTTTCTCCATTGCCTATTGTTCAGTGCAGTTGCAGGCCCAGTCCACATGCAGAGGGGTGGAGAAATAGATGCCACCTTTCAGTGATGAAAGTGACAAAGGACTTGCTGTCATCTTTAGTACACTATCTATGCTATGGAAAAGGTCAGCCATAAAGTGTTAGAACAAATAGCTATGGAAGGAGAACTTCTGGGCTTCTAGGCTGTCAATGAGAAAGTATTCTGGTCCTACAAGGAGAAAGGAAAGCATTTTGGGAAGCTCAATATTCCTGGTGATTTGCTGGGGATGAAGAAGAGACAGAGGCCACTTTTGTTATCATTGCTACTGTAGTTCACATTCCTGATCTTATCCCTCAAATTTGTGCAGCCAGGAAAACAAAGCTTACATATCTGTAGCTGAAAACCAAAATTTCAGATTGACACATGCCAAATTATTTCATTCAAAAATATTAGGTGAGCTTCCTGCCACGATGGAGGCATAGGTAGATGCACTGTGCCTCCTTGCACAACCAAGATAGGGACAACAATATAGAAACAAAATAACAACCAGAACTGACAGAAAATTGAACTGTATGGAAGTCGGACACCTAAGAAGTTAAAATTAGACACGTTCATCCAGACTGGTAGGAGGGGCGGAGTCGGGCCTGGTGAGGGACTTGGAGCAGAGAGCAGAGCAATTGGGGTGGCGCGCAAGACCACAGTGGGCACACCCTGGGCGCACAAGTGGCAGTGGCTGGTGGGCCTGGCCTGGGGGTGGCAACCGGCAGACCCAGTGAGGCGGCCATTGTGAAGCAAGACATTGAGCACAACTCAGGATCCCAGCACCAGGGAAACAGAGCCTTGGGGCACTGACTGAAAAGGAAGGTCCCTCGTCGTGCACAGGCCCACCCACACAAGAACTGGAACCAGAGGGTCCCAGTTAGCTCATGGGAAGCGGAAAGCGGCAGAAGGGTCTGAGGTCCTACAGAGAGCAGAGCAAGCGCCATTGTTCCCTCTCAGACCCCGAGCCCACATACAGCGCCACAACCCACCAACTGGGGTGCCCCACCCTGGTGAACACCTAAGGCCACGCCCCTCACTATAGGTGCTCTACAAGACCAAAAAGAAAAACAGCAAAGAGATGGCTCAAACAGAAGAAGAATTGAATGTCCCAGAACTCATTCTTTTAAGTGACCAAGAGATAGCCAACCTATCAGATGCACAGTTCAAAGCACTGGTGATCAGGATACTCACAGAACTGGTTGATTTTGGTCGCAAACTAGATGAAACAATGAAGGCTACGATAAGTGAAATGAAGAAAAATGCACAGGGAACCAATGGTGATGGAATGAAAGATGGGTCTCACATCAATGGAGTGGACCAGAAGGAAGAAAGAAACAACCAAACAGAAAAGAATGAAGAAATAAGAATTCAAAAAAATGAGGAGAGGCTTAGGAACCTCTGGGACATCTTTAAATGTTCCAACATCCGAATTATAGGGGTACCGAAAGGAGAAGAGGAAGAGCAACAAGTGGAAAGGATATTTGAACAAATAATAAAGGAGAACTTCCACAATCTGGCAAAGGAAATAGACTTCCACGAAGTCCAGGAAGCTCAGAGAATCCCAAAGAAGTTGGACCCAAGGAGGAACACACCAAGGCACATCATAATTACATTAGCCAAAGTAAAAATGAAGGAGAGAATCCTAGAAGCAGCAAGAGAAGAGGAGACAGTAACCTACAAAGGAGTTCCCATCAGGCTGTCAGCTGATTTGTCAAAAGAGACCTTGCAGGCAAGAAGGGGCTGCAAAGAACTATTCCAAGTCATGAAAGGCAAGGACCTACACCCCACATTGCTCTATCCAGCAAAGCTT
>JAPYXV010001213.1:0-14327 GCA_028533065.1 Trachops cirrhosus | reverse complement strand
GAGGCAGTGCTGCTGGGCTGTGGTTTCAGGGCTGCACCCGACTCCTCCACCGCTACTGTGTTGCTGGGGCTGCAAGATCAGCCTTGTCCTTGGAGAACTGCAGCAGTGGGCCTGCCCCGTCCTTCCCAGCAACCTGCCCCCGCCCCCACACTCCAGGATGCCCACCCTCCCAGCGCTGATATGTGGACCTTTCCATCTGTTGCTCAGAGGAAGGTTTGTTGAGTTCTAGATGTCCAGCTAGCTGCAGATTTAAAAGGAGGTACAAAGGGGCTGTCTCACTTCGCCATGATACGGACGTCACTCTAAAATACCCATTTCAATCAATGCACATTGGTTTATGGTTTTTATGGTGTTTATATGGTCCTCGTAATGCAAAGAAAATAGCATAGGCCTGAGGTAATGAGGCTTCAACCTTGTTTTTTTCATTTGGCTTCATCAGAACACATGGTAGGAAAGCAAAACTAAGGATTTTTAGACATTCTTTTGACCAAATAAAGTCTAAGTGCCTCAGAGTTGTGAAACTGGACTATGGGTACAAAAAGAAAACGAAGGTCAAATACTTCTGCAAATTATTAAGCATGATGCAAACTTGAAATGTTCTTGTTAGTTTTCACCATAAAAATCAGATATTTCTCATTTTACAAGATGAAGCTAAAAGAGTGTGTAAATACAGAAGAAATGAAGAGAGAGATCTTAGTGGAAATTTTTTCTTTTAAACATTTTGGGGCCCTGGCTGGTGTGGCTCAGTGGATTGAGCATGGGCCTGCAAACCAAAGGGTCGTCAATTCAATTCCCAGTCAGGGCACATTCCTGGGTCGCATGCCAGGTCCCCAGTAGGGGGTACATGAGAGGTAACCACACATTAATATTTCTTTCCCTCTTTTTCTCCCTCCTTTCCCCTCTCTCTAAAAATAAATAAAATCTTAAAAAAATAAATAACAGTTTGGGAGAAAAGAGCTGTTTATTTTTTAGTATTTCTAAATAAATTGAAAAAAAATTACTTTAACCTAATGTTGTAGTTCCAAGGCATACATAGTTCCCTTCTGGGGCATTGATTCACCAAATCACACCAGAGTTAACAAGAGGAAGTTTAAAAAAGCACCACTCTATCAAGATACAGAGATAGGTTCAAAGTCCCTCCAGAATGCCTGGAGAGACTTATTATGCAGTTGTTGTTTACAGAATTCTTAGTTAGACTTACAGAATGAAGGTGCCCTTTAGAGTTGCTGGGAATTTAATTATTGCCACTAGCAAAACATAAAGCAGTTCTGTGAGAAGTGGTAACATGCTACCTAAAATGATAGAAAGGGGTGGGTTCTCACATGGGGCATTACGAAAGAACAGGCTTGAAAAGAATTTTTGGCTGTGATTTTGGAGATTAAAATGTTAAAAGTACCATTGATATTTAATTTTTTTATCCCTCTTATTTGTAAGGCTTTATTTGCCATTTTGGACTGTTTGTACTATGAATTTCTACCTTATCCAGCATTGTTATTCTAATTATAAGGACAATAACTATATATAAAATATCACTCTAAGTCTGTGATTTTACTTGCACTGGTTGTTGAAGCAAATTTTCTCCACTTTCACAATGTTTAGAATTGTTGCTTCTCTCACCATTACATGAAGTTTAGCTTTGTCCACTTGATTCCTTTGTGGTATATATTACTACATATATGTTTTGATAATTTTTACCTTGACTTTTCACATTTTAGTATAATTCTGGGATGTTTGTCCAATACATCAGAAGTAATTTTACATTTTTATTTTATTTCATTGTGTTTTTAATGATATCACAGTTTTATTTAATGATATTGTAAAATACAAATATCATCGAACAGATATATCACTAGTTGGATTTTCTTGCACATAGAATTTTTTTCTTAGAACTGAAAACTTAACAATTTATCCCAGACAATTTTATGACAGATGAAATTTTTCTCTGGTTTCAAAAATTTTTTTATATTCAAATGTTTTTCAGTATTTTTGTTCTTAACACAAAGCATGGCATGATAGTTCCTTAGTCCATGTTCTTTAAATCCATGTTAAATAAATTTTAAGATGATGCCAGAAATTAAGTCTGGGCTATAACTGCTGTGCAGAAAAATTTCATACAGCAGGCTTAAGACTGCTATCCTTAGAAAGTCCTGCTTCAATAGCTGGCCTTGGTTGGTGTCTGAAAACCTGGATTTGAAGGAGGGTTCTCATCATTCCCTAACTAAGAAGAGTGGCTCATAGTGTCTAGAGTGTTTGTACAATCAATGGGATTCATGCTGAACACTTGCCCTGCTGGGAATCTGGAATTTTTGGTACATGTTATGGGAAAGATGCCTATGTGATTAGTGTGCCATTAAAAGCGTGGCACTGAGTCTGACAAGACTCTGGTACTGGTAAATGACATTTCACATGTGTTATAGGTCTTTGCTTTTCATCACTTTGAATATTTCTTGCCAATCCCTTCTGGCCTGCAAAGTTTATGTTGAAAAATCTGCTGACAGTCTTATGGGAGCTCTCTTGTAGGTAACTAACTATTTTTCTCTTGTTGCTTTTAAGATTCTCTCTTTGTCTTTAACCTTTGCCATTTTAATTATGATGTGTCTTGTGAGTCTCTTTGGGTTCATCTTATTTGAGACTCTCTTCACTTCCTGGACTTGTGTGTCCATTTACTTCACTAAGTTGTGGAAGTTCTCTGTTATTATTTTTTCAACTAGGTTTTCAATTACATGCTCTCTCTCTTTTACTTCCATCACCCTCATGATGAGAATGTTGGTATGCTTGAAGTTGTCCCTGAGGCTTCTTGCACTATTCTCATTCGTTTGAATTCTTTTTTCATTTTGCTGTTCTGACTGGGTATGTTTTTCTCATATTCCAAATCACTGATTTGATTCTTAGCTTCATCTACTATCCTATTGATTCTCTGTAAATTACTCTTCATTTTGGTTAGTGTATCCTTGATTTCTGACTTGTTCTTTTTTATGGTTTCCATAACTTTTTTTTATGATGTTGAAGTTCTCTGAGCATTCTTATAATCAGTGTTTTGAACTCTGCATCTGGTAGATTGCTTGTCTCCATTTTGTTTATTTCTTTTTCTGGAGTTTTGTTCTTTCATTTGGGCTATGTTTCTTTGTCTCCTCATTTTGGAAGCCTCCCTGTGTTTGTTCCTCTGTATTAGGTAGAGCTGCTATGTCTCCCAGGATTAGCAAAGTGGCTTAATGTAGTAGGTGTCCTGTAGGGTCCTGTGGCACAGCCTCCCCGATTACTCAGGCTTGGCACTCCAAGTGTGCACCTCTTTGTGTATGTCATGTATACCATCATGTTGTAGTTGAGACTTGATTTCTGTGGGCATGTCAATGGAAAGTATTTACCCCCACACTAATCAGCTGCAAGGACTGGCTGCAACCCATTGAGCACTGTGGAGGATCACTGTGCAGAAGCCCACCTCATGGAGCAGGAGTTACTTCAGTGGGGCTCTGGTGCCTGCTGAGACCACCCCTTGAATATGTCACTTGCGCAATGGTTGGGTGGTGCTTTGATGTGGTCTGGAGCTGTCCACTGGATGCACTGGTTCTGAGGCTTCCCAGAAGGTATAGACTAACGTCAGCTGTCACTTGTGTTCTGCCGGGGGCCACCTGACCTGAGCTAGAAACTGATGTTCAGATCGCTGCTACTTGTGCTGGGAGTGGAGGCACCCAGATGAGGACAAACTGCAAACTAAGGCTGGCTGCTGCCAGTGCTGGTCTGGGGCCAGTTAGCAAGAGATACAGGGCATGCTGAGGCCAAGTGCTGCTTATTTAATATATTTTAGGAAGGTCTGATTCATGAGCCAAGACAAGCCTTTCATATGAAAAAGCCACTAGAAACACCTTGAGTGGCCTACTGGTTGTGTAGGGGAGGATCTTAGGGAATCAACTGGGTGGGGGGAATAGTATGAGCCTGGCTAATGGAGACTCAGATATGGTACCCACCTGTGGTCTCAGAAAAGGAACAGTGGCCTCTGCTGGAGCTTTTGTTTGGCAGAAAACTGGCCCTCCAACTCTCACCCTGATGCCATACAACTCAGTTCCTCCCCTATGCCCCTGGTTTCTTTCAAGCTGTTGCACCAGTGCTGGAGCTCAGAGGGAATGAGTCCAAGCAAGTCTGTGTGTGGGCCCTTTAAGAGGAACACCTGGGATTCCTGAAGCCCTCTGTCTCACTCAGCCTCAATTCCCACTGCTTTTCACAGCCAGAAGTTATGGGGCTTTTTCTTTCTGGCACTGGAACCCTGGTCTGGGGGATCTGGTGTGGGGCTAGGAACCCCATCGCTTCTCAGGATATCTGCAGCCAAGATAACCCTGCTAATACTTTTCCACCACACGTGAGTATAGGACGAGCCCACTGTGCATCTATACAGTCTCGTACCAGTCTCCATGTGGTCTCTTTTTTAAATCCCTAGTTGTATGATTTCCATTCAACTAGATTTCAGATTGTTCTGGGTGATAATTGTTCTGAAGTTTAGTGGTAATTCTGATGTGAGTGTGGGAGGACATGAGTGCTGCATTTATCTATGTCAACATCTTGACCAGAAGTCCCTGATTAAACTTTTGTAGAGAACAGCTTTTCTAATAATTGAAAAGTAATGCATTCTGTGAAAAATATGATTTGACTTGTTTAAACTTCTTTGAACCAAAGGGATCAAACATCACTTTTCTGAAATCATGTTTATTTAATAGACCAATGTTAATTTGTAATTTTATCAGATTAATCTAAATAGCATTTACATATCCATGTTCCCTATTAATAATCTAAAAATAATTGTGAATTTATTTATTTATGTAATTATTTTTTAATTTATGCAATCCCCAAGTTAGGTCTAGTCTCTAAAATTATTATTTAAAGGACATATTTCATAAGCTATATATCTTTTCAATAAAAATGTCTCTATAAATACTATACTATACTTCAATACTATAAATAATATTTGCCTTATTTCAGATGCGGCAGGAGTGTGAAAAAAACTCTAACTAGAGAACTAAAAGAAGGTATGTTGCCATGTTTTATTAATTACATTTTGATATCATTGATTTCTGAAACAATCTGAGTAGTAAACAGCATCCATTTCCATGTTTGAGTAACAGATACTGTATTAAATACTTTCTTATTCATAGGGAATGAAACATGTGAATACAAAAACATTCATAAGGAAGAATACACTTATTTGCATTTATTTCTCATGCTCCATAGCTTTTTAAAAATCTCCTGTATCCATGTATCTCTTTCCATTTCTGGCTCTCCCCTTCCTTTCCTCTGCCATGCCTGTGGATCTGTCGGCCTGCACACTGAAACTTTAGTCGGAAAACTGGGCTTCCTCCACTTCTCATGTTTTTGCTAGTGATGTCAGGCCAAATAGCCTGGTAATATTGGGTTGGTCAAAAATTTGTTCTGTTTTTTTTTCATGTAAGATGGCTCTTATGCCACTTAGTTGTCTTTAACTTCATTTGAAAAAATTTTGTTAGATTGTATTATGATAGTTGTCATATCAATGTGCATTAAAAAAACATCAAAACTGGTGAATTTTTGTATAGCCATTTTAGCATTGAAGATGGAAGAGAATAAGCAACATTTTCAGAATATTGTGCTTTATTATTTCAAGAAAGGTAAAAATGCAAATGAAATGAAAAACAGGATTTGTACAGTGTATGGAAAAGGTGCTGTGTCTGATTGAACCTGTCAGAAGTGGTGTGTGAAGTTGTGTGCTGGAGATTTCCCTTCACGGTCAGGTAGATCAGTTGAAGTTGATAGTGATCAAATTGAGACATTAATTTAGAACAATCAACGTTATACCATGCAGGAGATAGCCAACATACTCAAAATATCCAAATCAAGTGATGAAAATCATTTGTACCAGCTTACTTGTGTTAATCACTTAGATGTTTGGGTTCCACATTCAGTTAAGCAAGAGAAACATTCTTGACTGTATTTCCACGTGTGATTCTCTACTTAAATGAAATGAAAACATTCCATTTTTAAAACAAATTGTGCCCTGGCTAGTGTGGCTCAGTGGATTCGGTGATGGCCTGTGAACAAAAAGGTTGCCGGTTTGATTCCCAGCAGGGCACATGCCTTGGTTGTGGGCCAGGTACCCAGTGCAGGGCACGTGAGACACAACCACACATTGATGTTTCTCTCCCTCTTTTTCTCCCTCCCTTCCCCTCTATCTAAAAATAAATAAATGAAATCTTTAAAAAAAATAAAACAAATTGTGACTGGCAATGAAGAGTGGATACTTTACAATAATGTGGAACTGAAGAGATCGTGGGGCAAGACAAATTTACTAGCACCAACCACACCAAAGCCCGGTCTTCATCCAAAGAAGGTGCTGTTATGTATATGGTGGGAAAGGAAGGACGTCATCTGTTATGAGCTCTTTTTGGCAAACCAAATATTTAAGTCCAACAAGTACTGCTGCCAATTAGACCAACTTGAAGAAGCACTCAATGAAAAGCATCTGGAATTAGTCAACACAAAACACATAATCTTCCATCAGGATAACACAAAACCAACAAGTTTCTTTGATGACCAGGCAGAAACTTTACAGCTTGGCTGGGAAGTTCTGATTCATCCACCATATTCACCAGACATTGTACCTTCAGATTTCCATTTATTTTGGTTTTTACAAAATTCTCTTAATGGAAAATATTTCAATTCCCTGGAAGACTACAAAAAGCACCTAGAATAGTTCTTTGCTCAAAAATAAAAAAAACTGTGGAAAGATGGAATTATGAAGTTGCCTGAAAGATGGCAGAAGGTAGTGAAACAAAACAGTGAATACATTGTTCAATTTATTGTTTTAAAGTTATTGGTGAAAATGAAAAATGTATTTTATTTTTATTTATAAACCAAACTGTTTGGCCAACCCAATACTTACTCAAGTAGTTACAGTTCATATAGCTGTCACTAAGGCATGACATTTAAATCTCCAGTCATTGACTTTGTCATTGGTTTACCTTTGACCCTCAGGAAAAACTCCAGATTCCTTTGCATGAAGTAAAAACACCGAAATCCAATTTAGTTCTTGCCAAGTAATTCAGCCTTATCTCTAGATGCCACTCACCCCGCTCTGCCCCTTTGCTCTAGCATCGAGCCAAACTAGACGACTTCTAAACTTCTAATTCCACAAGTGTTCTTCCTCACCTCTAGTCTGGGCATCTGCTTCATTGTCCATCTGGCATACCCTTCCCTTGTCCTTCACGTACCAACTTACATATGTATCACCTCCATCAAAGAGCTGACATTACTGACACAAAACTGGGATGTCCCTTCTGTGTGCTCCAATAGTGCCCTGTTAATATTTGTCATTGTATGTATGACTCTGAGTGGAAACGGCCTGCTTGTCTTTTACAGTGTATGATTGCCCAGGGGTGGCCAGTGTCATATTCACCCTGCAACTCCAGTGCTTGTCATGCTCCCTTAGCGCATGGTTGTTGAACAAATGAGCGATGAACGAGAAAACCAGAAGCTCTGATATGCAGCCACAGCAGCAGTTAACTCAGTGTGCAGCCGTGGGCAGGCTGTTCCATAGTCATGTCATGTGTGTGTATGTCATAGTCATGCATAGATGTTTTCATTCTTCACACTCACACCTATTTGTATTTTAAATAAAGAATATCATTATTTTTTTCTTTCCAGATACTGCTAAATACGATTTAGAATTTATTAGAGCTCATCCTGCATAATCACTCAATCAGGAATATTCGACTGACAATCTACTTTTGAAAGCATCACAAGAGTATGCACAAGTTTTGAAGGAAAAGCATATGATATGAAATATAAACATGGACTGTTTATATAACATTTTTATTTTTTTACATTAAACACATGATATGTGAAATCTTTACTAAAGAAAATATATTTAGATCATATGTGTATGATGAACATTTCTATAGTATTACAAACTATATTTCTTGGCATGGAAGTTTTAAGCAGTTTTATAAATGAAAGCCAGCAGTATTGAGTATTACATACTGAAACTGCACAGATATCAGCTGTTTAAACAACATTCAAACAGCCAAGGTATCATTCATACTGTAATAGTGTTAATTGATAGCTTTTATGTATTTTTCCAATTTTATCACTATATTTGGTCCTAAAGAGATAGACATCATTTCGATATCTGCTATGGCTGCCATCAATGTTTGGATGCATTACAATTGTTATAGTGCCACTAGACTTATTGTAAGTAATTTTAAACACTGATATGTAGATCCTCCCTCATGGTTAAATAAAGTTTGCCCAAGGCTCTTCCGCTTTTCTGTTGATTTATTTTTTTGTTTAATTTGAAACAGTCTTAAAATTAGAGAAAGTTCCAAGTTTTAGGACAGAGAACTCTTCCCCTGAACCTTTTGGGAGTAAGTTGCTGATGTTGTGCCAGCCCCCCTCGTTCCTGTAGTGATTATTCCCTACCACTCAGTGTGCTCCACACACTTACCATACAACCTTCACAATCAGAAAATTAACACTGATGCATTCTGTTATCTAATCCTCATATTCTTTTTAATTTTTGCCACTCGTCTGCAGAATCTGTTTTAGCAAAAAGGTCCTGTTGAAATCCACGGATACATTTAGTCATCGTGTGTGTCTGTCTCCTTCAGTCTGGAGCAGTTCCTTAGTCTTTCCTTGACTTTCAGGGCCTTGAATTTTTTGGAGAGTAAGTTCCAGTGATGTAGAATGCTTTTCAGTGTGATTTTTTCTTATGGTAAGATTCAGATCATACATTTTTAGCAAGAACATCACAGGAGTGGCCCTGTACTGTTTTCATTGCATCCTGTGATGTCACCTACAATTTTGATTTCTGCCGTTCTTGGTGATGTTATTGTTGATCCTTGAAGGTAGTACCTGCCAGGTTTCTCCTCTGTAATGTTTCCTTTTTACTTTACAATCAATTAATATTTTATGGGGAACTACTTTGAGACTATATAAATATCACTTTTTTATTAAACTTTTGATTTATTCATTTATCAATATAGATTTATGGTTTATTTTATTCAATGGGTTATAATTTATTAAAATCATTTTTAAAATTTATTTTTCATTTAGAAATATACTGTATTGGCAATTTTAGACTTACAGAAATGTTCCAAGAATAGAAAACAGAATTCCTGGATACCATTCCCAAAATGTTAACATTTTACTGTATTTGCTTTATACTTTCTCACTTCTCTCTTTCTAGATAAATATAAATGTAGGCATGTAATATATAAGGGAGGGGGCTAAAAAAACTGGAATTATCTTCTGGAGGGCAGGTCCCTTGTAACACAGGCTTCCTCTGCTAGGTAAGTGTTCTAGAAACCCATCTGTATCAGTGTACCAGCTGGCATTGTTATGAGAGGCTGCATTCAGCTTCAGTGAATTTTTTTTTAAGATTCCTTAAATGCGTTTGCCCATCACATGAGACATGTGTGTACAAAGGTATACATACATACATGCAAACATTAATCTGTAGTCCTGTATCAAAGTATTTTGAAAAGCAGGAATTCTTACCAATACTTCCATTCCAATCCAATCCCACATGGTTCATTCTAGTGTTTCCCTTTCCATTTTTAACTTCCCTGACAGTAAGCTGGCTCCCATCATCAGTATCTCTATTTGTCCAATCTTCTTGTTTGTAACCCGTCTCTGCCCCAACGCACATGTCCTCCTCACTCCCACTTGGATTGCAGCACCCCACATCGGTCCCCTCTGCTGTTTCTCCCAAGGGTATGCCCTCTGCACCCCGTCCTCTTGCAGATACCGGTGCCAGGCTGCCTTCTCTACAGATGATTTACCCCCGCTAGGCTCTGAAACCCAAGCTGGGCTGTTCTTCTGCCCCTGTATGGAGGCCTCCTGACCTTGTTCAGCCTTTGATCTCTCATCCCATGTCGTCCACCGTTTAGGAATGCTCTGACGTGAGCTCCAACACTGTGCAGTGGGACCCTTTCAGACGTACACCTGCCTCGCTCCATCAGGCTCCAGCACCTCCCTGTGAGACACCACACACCTCCCTGCTTCTGTCCTCATGCCTTTGAACTCAAATGTCTGGGAAGAGAAGAAAGTGGGAAAGGGCTTCATATAGCTTTTATAATCAACTTGTCAAGCTCTACAAATACACAGCAAGGATTTTGATTGGAATTACAGTGAATATACAAATAAATTGTGGTAAAAAGAAATTTCTGATATTGAGATTTTCAAACTATGTAATAGTCTGGTTAGCTCAATGTTTAAAATACTTCTTATGCAGTACTTTCATATATTTTTTAGATTTATTCTTAATTATTTAACACATTTGATGCTATTAAAATATCACTTAAAAAACCTATTCTGTTTGTTGCTAGCTTTTAGAAATAAAATTGCTACATTGCATTTTGAGCTTGGATTCAGTATCTTACTAAACTTTTTAAAGATATTTTCTGCCAATTCTTTTGGATTTTTAATTTTTTCTCAATTATAGTTTACTTTCAATATTATGGGATTAGTATCAGGTGTACAACATAATGGTTAGAAAATCATATACCTTACAAAGTGTTCCTCCTGATATTTTCAGTACCCATCTGATACCACACATAGTCATTACAATGTTATTGACTACATTCCCTATGGTGTACTGTACATCCCCATGACTATTCTGGAACTACCAATCTGTATTTCTTAATCCTTTCACCTTTTTCACCCCATCTCCCAACTCCCTCACCTCTGGCAACCATTAGTCTGTTTGTTCTCTGTACCTGAGTCTGTTTCTGTTTTGTTTGTCTGTTTATATTGTTCTTTAGATTATACATATAAATGAAATCATATGGTATTTGTTTTTTTGATGAATAAAAATATGATTTATTTCAAAATTGGCATGATTTGTTCAATAAGCACCCAAAGGTATTTCAAATTGCATATAATCATACCCAAATATCTAGCAAATATAATATATTCAAAGTCATATGGTATTTGTCTTTATCTGTCTGACTTGTTCACTAGCATGATACCCTCTAGGTCAATCAATGCTATTGCAAAAGATAAAGACTTCCTTTTTTACACCCAAGTCATATTTCATTATAAAAATGTACCACAGCTTTTTTTATCCATTCAACTACTGATGGGCACTAGGGCTGCTTCCAAATTTTGGTTATTGTAAGTAAAACTACAATGAACATAAGGGTGCATATATTGTTTCAAATTAGTGTTTTGGGTTTCTTTGGGTATATTTCCAGAACTGGAATGTCTGGGTCAAAAAGAAGTTCTGTTTTTAATATTTTGAAGACCTTCCACACTGTTTTCCACAATGGCCAATCTGCATTCCCACCAACAGGGCACAAGGGGTCTCCTTTCTCCACATCCTCACCAGCATTGGTTGGTTGTTGAGTTATTGATGACAGCCATTCTGACAGGTATGAGGTGATATCTCATTGTATTTTAATTTGCATTTCTCTGATGTTTAGTGATATTGAGCATCTTTTCATATGTCTATTGGCTGTCTGTATGTACTCTTTGGAGAAATGCCTAGTCAAGTTTTGCACCCATTTTTAAATTGAATTATTTGTGGTTTTTTTGGTGTTGAGTTAAAAAGTTCTTTATAAATTTTGGACATTACCCACTTATCAGATGTATCATTGACAAATATGTTTTCTCATTAAGTGGGTTGTCTTCTCATTTTGTTGATTTTCTTTTTGCTATGCAAAAGTATTTTGTTTTGATCTCCTTTTTTTTTTTTTTTGGTTTGGTTTTGTTTTGCTTCCCTTGCCCAAGAAGATGTATCAGAAAATAAAATGTCTGGGAGGTTGCAAGGTGGCACTGGAATTTGGTGGATCTTCTTGTAGCTCTTCCCAGAACCAAACAAAGTAAAACTAAATTGGAGACATCCACACTGACTTACCAATGGAAGACTATCTGAAGAGGGACTTTTAACCAAGGACAGACACAAAACATCAAGAGACTGGTAGAAAGGGTGGGGTCATGAAAAGACCTAACCCGGCTCCCACAGGCAGCAGGCAGAGGTTTCAGAGGGACATCACAGCTGTGGAAGTTACCCCTGAAAGGAGTGAAGCCTAGACACCAGAACAGGCTCCCCAGCCCAAAGCACCAGAGCCAGGATCAGCTGTCCACATAGCATCTAGCAGTGAAAAGCAGTGGGGTTTCTATCCTGTGGGTAGAGATGGTGACTGCTGAAGACAAAGCCACATTTTTCAGGGGCCAAAGCACAAGATTTTCATTTGCAGCCAATCACCCTGGGCTCTGGTGAAAGGAGGGCAGTGCAGACTGGAGACACCTGAGGAGATTTTGAAGTGGGAGGCATTGGGGAGAAACATGGGGGGAGTACTTATAGGGATCCCTGTGCTGAGCCATACCCCACAATACTGCAGTAGCCATTTCTTTTAAGAGAAGAAAGCCCCTCCCAGGGAAACCAGCCTGTGGGAAAGCAATAACCCCACCCTGTTGCCACTTGCCCCACCCCCTGAAATCTTGTTTGCCTCACCCTGCATTTAATCCCTGCTGAGGAGACAGCTGCACAAACAGACTCAAGGTATCAAGAGACTGGCTTTGGAGAGCATACTTTTCAAGGACCTGGACTGGCACTTCGCCTTAATGGGAGAGCCAATAGAAACACCTGATAGAAAAATCCTTTTGGTTTCCAGCAGACTCAACCTCGGGACTCCAGAGACCCACCAACCTGAACTCAGCTGAGACAAATTCTACTTTGTTCTTTTTCATTATTTTTTCTTTTTTCTTTTTTATTGTGTTTTAATTTTTTCTTATTTTATATCTCTTATTTTTCTCTTTCTCTTACTCTATTTTTGTTCTTTTTTAATTTTCTTATTTTTTAATTCTCTTTTTTCCCATGTTCTCTCTCTCTCTTTTAGATTTTATGTATTTATTTTTAGAGAGAGGAAAATGGAGGGAGAAAGGGAAAGAAAGACATCAGTTGGTTGCCTCTTGCATGCCCCCAACTGGGGACCTGGCCTACATCCCAGGCATGTGCCCTGACTGGGAATTGAACCGGTGACATTTTGTTTCACAGGCCACCACTCAACCTACTGAGCCAAACCAGCCAGGGCTCCATGTTCTCTTTTTATTATTCTTATTTATTCCCTTTTTTATTTCCTCTCATAATCTTTTTTCTTTCCATTTTTCTTCTTATATCATTTTTTCTTATTCTTTTTTCTTTTGTTGTTGTGTTATTGTTGTTTGGATTTTTTTGTTTTGTTTTTGTGTTTTTTTTGTTTTAATTTGTTCTGTCAGCACCTGTACAATAACCTGCATAATGTGGTTGGTGTTGAGCTCAGTCAGCCAGCCTGAAGAGATATCCCACCCACAAATGGACCAACAACAACCAAGACCAATCACAGCCATGGCCAGTATAGCTCAGTTGGTGGGAGCATTTTCCCCTAACTGAAAGGTTGCAGGTTTGATTCCTGGTCAGGGCACAGATGACTACAATTCCCCAGTCCAGATGCATATGATCCCCAGTCCAAACACATATGGGAGGTAAAAAATTGATGCTCTTTTTTTCTCACATCAGTTTCTCTCTCTCTTCGTCCTCTTTACTTTCAACTCTCTAAAAGCAATGGACAAAATGTCCTCAGGTGAGGATTTAAAAAAAGAACAATTACAACAGGAGAGCCCACATAACCCAATGAGGGACATTCCTAGAGCATCCAGCTCAGGAGATCAAGGAGGCTGCACCACTGGTCCCACACAACAACTACTACATAAGGCCACCTCACACAGACTGGTAGTCATAGCAGTTCTACCTAATACATAGAAACAAACACAAAGGGACAGCTAAAATGGGGAGAAAAGGAACAACCCTCCAAATCACAGAACAGGAAAAATCTCTAGTAAAAGGTATAAATGAAATGGAGGCAAGCAATTTATCAGACATAGAGTTCAAAGTAATGATTATAAGGATGCTCAAGGAACTTAGTGAGAACTACAGGAACTAAATGGGAATGACAAAGAACTTAGTGGGAACTACTTCAGCATGGAAAAGGACATAGAAATCAGGAATCAGAACTAGATGGAAATGAAGAATACAGTATCTGAAATGAAGAATACACTAGAAGGAATTAAAAGTAGGCTGAATGAAGTAGAGGATCAAATGAGCAATTGGAAGACAAGGTAGAAAAAAACACCCAATGAGAGAAACAAACAAACAAACAAAAAGACTTTAAAAAAAACAAGGATACTCTATATTTTTTTAAATATATTTTATTGATTATGCTATTACAGTTGTCCTATTATCCCCCCTTCATTCCCCTCCACCCTGAACACCCTCTCCCACCCACATTCCCCCCCTTTACTTCAGTCCATGTGTCATAAGTTCTTTG
>JAPYXV010001212.1:0-14328 GCA_028533065.1 Trachops cirrhosus | reverse complement strand
TTTTTCTGTATCTCTTAAGTCTGTTTGTTTTGTTTGTTCATTTGTTTAGTGTTTTAGATTTCACATATAAGTAAAATGACACAGTATTTGTCTTTCTATGAAGTATTTCACTTAGCATAATACTCTCTAGGTCTATCCAAGTTGTCACACATAGCAAGATTTTATTTTCTTTCATGGGTAGGTAATATTCCAGTGTGTGTGTGTACACATATATATATCCACTTCTTTACCATTCATTTCTTGATGAAAACCTAGGCTGCTTCTTCGGTTTGACTATTGTAAATAATGCTGTGGTGAACTCAGGGGTGCATATATCTTTTCGAATCAGTGTTTTGGTTTGTTCAGACAAGCACCCAGAAGTGGAATTACTGAGTCCATCTTTGACTCTTGTTATACAGCCCTTGATTTAAAGTCTGTTTTGTCTAAAGAAGTATTGCCACACCAGCTTCTTTTTTTTTCATTTTCATTATAATGAAATATCTTTTTTTATCACTTTACTTTCAGTCTGTATGTATGTTTCAATTTGAAGTCCCATGTAGGCAGCATAATGTAAGTCTTGATTTTTTATCAGTTCAGTAACCCAATGTTTTTTTTCAATGGAGCATTTAATCAATTTACATTTAAGGCAAGTTTTGATAGGTATGCACTTATTGCCATTTTAATTGTTTTCATGCTCAATTTATAAATTGTTGAACTAATATATTTTCTATATGTTTTCCTTTACTAGTGAGATATTTTTTCTTTTATACATTTTCTTACTTCTAGTTTTGGCCTTTTCTTTTACATTTAAAGAATTCCCTTTAACATTTCTTGAAATGTTACATTAGTAGTGGTAAATTCCTTTAGCTTTTGCTTGTCTCTTTTTAGAAGATTTTCGTGTGAGCTTACTTGCTCCCATTTTTAGTACTATAAGGAGATTAAATACAATTTGATGCATTGTCTATTACTCTACTCATTATATTCTTTTTAAGTTTTTAAGAGTACAGTCTACTTTTATCTTTTTTATGCTTCATTATAAAATATGTTTCTCCCAAATAAATATTACCACATATATTAATTTTTCATAACAATACGTTTGTTCACAAACAGATAATCCATTCAGAGTAATCCTTGTCTGCTCTTTAAATTTTCATAACTATTAGTTAAACATCTTAATGTCGTGTTCACATTCTTTATCATTTATGTCTTGTATTTATCTTCTCACCAAGATTTATCCATCATAATTATTAAGTAAAGATTGTTTATTATTTCACTTTTCCACAAATATGGCTTTCAGAACACCAGAGACCTGAATTAATTTTTAAAATATGACTCTTTTGTTCTTTGTATTAAAATAAAAGAATGTTTAGATACCTATTTCAGTTCTAAGAGAAGATATATATTCTATCTAAGAAAAAATAATATATATATTATTTCATTCTCAAGAACTAGTCAAAGCAAATATTTCTGAAAAAACAGGTTTAGACTGATAAGTGCCAAGTGATTGTCATGTATGAGTTTACTGCAATCTAATTATATAGTAGTCTCAAATTAAGTAAATATAGAAAAGTTATTTTGTAGGACTTGATTTATTTATACATTCCAGTGTTTTCATTAAAATATATATTATATTCATATATACAAAACTTATAGAAAATATCAAATTATTTCTAATGACTGAAGTAATGTTTAATAGACCTGGCATTTTAACTCATATAAAATTAATATTATAATTTTTATTAAAAAGAATAGTAACTGAATTAATATTTAGTAAAATTAAATGCTTAACAAACTGGATAGTGCAGGCTGTTTAATAAGTTATACTAAAAATAATGAAAATAAATTAGTCAAATACATTTATGTAGACATTTACAATTTTAATGTCACATATGAGTTGTGCAGTATATAATGTTTATTTAATATTTTTTACTTTATTCATTACAGATTGAACAGCATGATGCCTTATTAATAACATCAAAAAAGGATGGCATATTATATAACAAAAACATAATGTTGATTATCCTACAGATATAAGTATCATATAATTCATTGAGAAAAGCAAGATAAAATTATAGATAATTGCATTTTATATTATTATTGAAATGCAATTATTCTTAAGAAGCAAATTTCTTTTATGAAACAATGCAATGATTTCTAATCACTAAAAGAACAGCCTTATTTTTTTTAATTAAAAGAAGTCCTCTCTGTTAATTTCCACCCTTGGTTTTGTCTCCATCAAATTAAAAATGAGAATATTATATTTTTTTCATGTTAAATATCAGTCCTACAATGATCTTTAAATTTGTGGTTCTTTTGCCCTGTTACTTAGAGATCTACATTCAAACCACAGGGCAATATCACCTTCACTTATATTGCTTGCATCACTCAACATCCAGTATTAAAATTTGCTTACAAATATTCATTACTGATCTCCTCAGTTTGGATCCAGGCTCTGTGCCAATTCTAGGCATACAAACATAAAGTTTGCCTGAGAGTTTGCCTGGTAGATGAGCACAAAACCAGTTAAACAAGCAATTGCATAATCAACAAGATGTTTACCATTGTCAAAGTACCATAAAGGATTAAAATTTGTTATGTATTTTGAAATGATAATAAGTGATAATGTGTAATTAAAATTGGCCATGTAAAACATAGTGATATAATATTTATTTAAACTACTAAAATTGTAAAAAGATTAAGATCTTGCATTTATTCTAAAATTTAGCATTGCGCTGTTTCCTAACCCTGGACATTTTTACACCAGAATAACTGTATAGAAGCATAGATAGAAAATAAGCTGCAATTCTATTTCTGGAAAAGTAAAACATTCTCTGTTATTGATATATACACAGTAATCACACCAATATGAGGAAGGACTCATGGACACGGACAACAGTGTGGGATCACTGAGGGAGGAGTGTATAAGGGGACTAAATGGTAATTGAAAAAATACAATAAAGATTAAAACGGGAGATGAATGTTTTAAAATGTATTAATAACTTGACTCAAAAATACAAGAATGAGTTTTAAGTTAAGATTTTTTTTTGTATTCTACTCTTTGTGTGATCTTTGAAGGGTCAATTAGCTTATTTTGATAAGTTTCTCTCAGATGTAAAATGTGAAAAATTATTACTCACACCTGAGGTTTATGATGGTTAAATGAAATAATTTGTGAAAAATCATTGCCTTGTAATGTAATATTTCCAATAATTCCTCAAGCACTCATAAACACAGGTGTTTTATAAGTAAAAATATATGTAAAATGAAAATAATATCAATGGCATCGGAATGAGAAAAATCGTGAGAATACTAAATGTTAAATTTAATAAAATGTTAGAATCTGACCAAGCACTGAATTTATTCCAGAATGATTTTTAGTTCATTTTTTCTTAGAATTTAGAATTTAACATTTGGATTCTTCACCACAGTGAAAAGAAATGAGAAACAAAATCTCAAGGGAAACACCTCTTTGATTCCCTGCTTCAGATCTTTTCTCTCTGTTTGAGATCTATATTGTATATTCCTTCTTTGATCTCTGCCTGTAAAGGCCACTAACAACAGATCTCAACTTTGATATGAAGAGTCCTAGATGGACAGAAATATGAAGAAATTTAAAACCGAACGTAATAAGGATAGTCCAAGTATATTACAATAATATTAAATTCAATTAATATATCTTTAAAAAGCTGATTGTTGAAATATGAATAATGGTCCTACTTCTATAGTTATCTATTCATATCAAAATATCAATAATGTTCCTACTTATACAGGTATCTTTTCTCTCTCATTATACATTAACATGCAGTGTATTTAAAATTATACAAATGTATTACCAAAAATTAGAAGTAAAAAATAAATATGAAAAGCACCTAAAAGAGAATACTAAAAATGCCAATATTATACAAATAAACTTCAAGTATATGACAGAAAAAGTGAACAATCTAATTAAAAATGGGTCAAAATTAGAGAAAAAAAGCCACAGAACATTGTTCAAATATCTAATTGATAAATGAAAAGATTGTTTATGTATTTACTATTGAGGAAAAACTTTTCAAAAGTATAGTGAAATAGTATCATCAATGAATAGATTAGGAAATTAAACAATGTAATTAGACCCAGTGCTCATTAAAGAAGGGTAATATATGAAAACTATAATACATTATTAGTGCAAGAGTAAATTACTATATTCTTTTGGATGAATATCTGGCAGTATAAAAGTTTTAAAAAATTAAATGTGCTTTTCATATGTTCAGGTAATATCACTTCAGGAAAATTATTGTGCAGAAATAAAGTCAACTATATATAGCTTTCATTACTTTAGAATAAACAAACAGGAACACACACACACACACCATATTTGGTACTGATGAAATAAAAACTGGAATATTTATATTTAGGAAAAGTATTGAAATGTTTTATGTAACCATACAATGGGTAATATAAGTAAAATATGAGTTCAATACAAACATTTTAAATAAATATTTACCACTTGCTTCCTCATCCAAAGTACTGTTTTAGGCCTTGCTGATACAACCATTAAAACAACTGTTGAAGTAACTATTATCTATATGAAGGGCAAGACTAACCACTAACAAAATTACAAAAGAGGTTAAAATTATAAGGCAATAGTGAAGAAAAAATAAAATTATAAAATTACTTAAATACAAAAAAGGTGGAGAAAACCAGAGAAACAGTACACAAAGGATAAATGTGAGAAATAAAAACTAACATATTTTAATCAAATCACAATAATTGTATCAAAAGTTATTTGTCTAAAAACATCAAATGAAGGACAGAGGTTTTCAAATGAAAGAAAACAAAGCCAATTATGTTTTCTCAAACAAAAGCATTTTAAATACGAAAGCACAGAGAGATTAAAAATACACGTCATGTATGTGCAAATCCAAAGCAAACCAGTATCTAGTTAATATCGAGACAAAGTAGATTAAGAACTATCACTACATATTTGGAATAGAGAAATATTCTGTGAGCAGGGAAACAATGTTTCTTCCTTTGGGTACTACTCTATGAGTAATTGTAGAGATGCTTAAAAATTGATATGCCACTGTGAGTTTTAAGTAAGCATAGAAAGTTTAAAAATAATCATGTTAAATATCATGATTATTTATACATGGTGGGATTAAAGTGATTTGTTCTTAATTTTTCTATTAGTATTTCTAAATTAATGATTATCTTTCTTTTTTTATTCAGTTAATAATGAGTAAGAACTAAGATAGAACACAGAACATAGAGGTTCTATGTCCACAGTTCTCCTCATGGATAACCATTGACATGGCTGTCTTTTTTCCATGGTAAGTATTAGCAAAGGTAAATATATCTATGTATATGTATATTTATATTTATATTTATATTTATATTTATATAAAACCTCTAGGACTTCGACTCAACATTATTTGGAGTTAGATAACAGTTGTTATTGGCAAATTACTCTCTCATTTCTCAGACACTAATATTTTTGAAATGGGTTTTTTTGCCCATTTCTCTTACCTTATGAGAAACAGACAAAATAATAAAACATAGTGATAAATTGTTAATTATTATTTCACTAACTAAGCACATGCTTATATCAAAATAAATATATTTAATAATACTTAGTAAAACATCATTTTGAACATTCTATCATTCCATATTATTTCAGTTTAATTTTATATAAATTATAAACATATAAAAAGTGTGTAGAAATATATAAATATATTATAATATATATTTATATATTAACAAAGTCTTTACTTTTCCCAATGGATGTCATATACATCTTAATAAATATATTTATAATATATAATAGACATAATATATATTATATAATATATACATACATTTAGAAATATATATGTGTTTATATATTTATAATATAATGTATGTTATGTATTATATCATATTATAAATATTTCTAAATTTCTACATTTATATATTTATATATATTTCTAAATATACAATGTCCATTGGGAAAAGTCAAGCCTTTGTTAATATAATGGAGAATGATTGGTGTGACATTGATGTAGCCTGGCAGCCAAGGAAAGTGGACTGGAATGTGCATGAGTGAACAGTGATGACTTCACTGCACTAATCAGTGGGGGTGGTAGACACCATTGAATGAGCATGTGTACTGTGTAGCTGTTACATCCTAAATGACTAAGCAAGTAGAGCAATGCATCTGCATCAAATTTTGTGTTAACTTTAACATTCTTCTGCGGAAACTGCAGATGATTCAGAAGGCTGCAGCTATTGGGCAACTGGTGATTGGCAGCTTCATCACAGTAACATACTGCTCAGGCATCACATCTTGGACAGAGTTTTTGGTAACCGACATGACTCAGCCCACCTACAGCCCAGTTTTGACACCCTGGTACTTCTTTCATTTCCCAAAACTAAAATCACCTTTGAAAGGAAAGAGATTTCAGACCATCAGTGAGATTGAGACTTAGGAAACAATGATGGGACAGGTGATGGATATTGGGAGAACAGTGTAAGGTCCAAAGGTGCCTATTTTAAGGGGCCTGAGATTATATATATTCTGTCACTGAGATAAATTGAAGGCTCAATCCTTGGATTGTCTATGTCCATGTGATCAGGTAGGTGTAGGTATTAGGTAAATTGTACGGCACTGCAAGAAACTAGATCAGCTCTGAACCAGTTCTTGGTGCTTTCCTGATTTGCTTATTCCCAATGGCTTGGCAAGTGGGACTGCTTTGGTAACTATCAGTCTCATGTGTCTATTCTGTTTTTGCCTCCCAGGACACAAATTTGCAGAGAATTGTCTTATGATGGGAACCAACAAGTGAAGGCAAGATTACCCCTTGTTGCACTGATGTGGTTTTATTGACTGAATACTGTACTTATACATCCTTCCATTTAAAAATACTACAAGACAAAAACAGACAATTTATAATGTATTAATAACATGCAATCATCATAGGATTCTGGAAAGAGCAGAAAGTCTTTGGTAAATGATGTTACAAGTTTGGATAAATGTTACTAGCCTCTATGTGAAAATGCAGTACACTCCCTGAAGGAAAAGGCAAGGATTACAGAGTCTATTTTGAAATTAATTTATCCACTAAGTGCACAAAAGATGGGCCATAACAGAAAGCAGTAGACTACAGTTGAACTTTGAGAGACGTGTTCTGCCTAGTCAGATTTCCCCCTGATTTGTAAGGCACAGGAGGTAGTGGGCAAAGAAGGCACTTAAAAATGGATGTGTGAAATGAAGTAAGAGACGAGGATGCTTGTTCTCCTGCTCCTGCTCTGCTTTTGTTAATGTCTCAGTAAAACTTGACAGAATTAATGTTAGGTCTTTTCCAATAAGAATAGAAAATGTTTTTTCATGCAGAGGTAGTTCGGTAAACTGAAAAATTTCCCTAATAGTCTCTAGGCAGAAAGGAGAAAGCTCAGTTGGAAGTTCTATTCTTTCTATCATAAATCTGTGAGACAAAAGAAATGTAGCATTCTGCTTCACAATTGTATAATTATATGCTTTAAGGGTCTGGGTGTTAAGAGTACTTAATTTGAATAGGCTATGCCTCAGAGAGGTTAAAGAGGATTGGAATAAGCTGACCCTGCTAATAGAGCAGTTGATGTCTGAAGTCTTTCATTTGGTGGGCTGGCTTGGAGGCTTGCAGAAATAGATAACTCATGACACACAAATTTTATATAATTAAAGCTTGCTTAACAGAGTGCTAAGAATATATTTTCAGCAGAGCACACTAAGAGCTACTGAACTGACAGATATTCAATGAGCGTAGTTTCTTGACTCTATCCAGATTCTTAAAGGAAACTAAGGATTGTAAATTTGCCAGATTGGGGGACGTCTTGTATTAATGGTCATCAAAACAGTTTTATTTCTAAATTACAACCCTTAAAGCCATCAAAATACTTTAAATGTCTATTAAAAATTATATGTCCATATGTTATGCAATCTGTTCTAATATCTAGGTTTTGAGCATATTATCTTTTCTGGAGCTATATTATTATAGTATATACTATACTGAAATATATGTAATCCATATGTATGTATATATATAATCCATTTTTATTATAGTCTACACTATACTTAAATGTGCTATACTATATGACATATACTATACTATAGTATACATATACTATACCATACATATACTATACTATATAACATTTGTTTTTCTATGATTAAATACAAATTTGAGTTTTCTATTCTCTTTTGCAAAGACTGCTTCCTACATGATGGACAGCATGAGATATTGCCATTTGCTTGTTTTCTTCCCCCATTTATTTCACAACTGTAAGACAGCAGCACAGGAGAAGGGATGATGACTGACTTTCCTCCCCTCGGCACCTCCAGTGTTGAGTACACTCTCACTAAACATTTGTTGAATGCATGAGTGAACAAGTTAGCTGCACAGTTAAAATATGACAAGCTGAGTGTCACAATATGCCAAGGACTGACAACTAGATGATAGGATATTTCCAAACTCCCAGATGAATATTTCTAAGTTAAGATAATACTCTCATCTATTGTCAGTAGAGAAAACATTTGCTCTACCTCTGTCCTATAATATGAATTGTTTCAGTTTTGTGAGAAAAATGATACTGGAATAAAGTTTGAAGCCATAGGATTTTGAGCACTTACTTGTTTTGGGGTGGTTGTTTTTTCCCCAATTTCTTATGCAATTGAGAATCAGAAAAAAAATTGGTATAGTATGTCAGAGCACAAGCCCACCAGGGAGGAATCTGTGCTAAGGAGAAGGTAGAGGAGAGGTTGGTTACACAAAGGGGATTGATCAACTAAGCAAAGCTGGAATACGAGGAAAACAGGAGCCAAGTTTCCCAATACCAGAGAATGGGTGACAATATGGAATGCAAATAAATAAACATGAATACTGATGTTGGATTGAATGAGGGCCTGAGAGGTGACACGCTAATAAGAGTGAGCACATTCAGTGCCTTGATCTTTGTTATCTGCTCCATTCTCCATTGAACAGAACCAGAGTTCCTTGGAGATGTAGCTGATTCCAAGACTAGAGCAGTAAAATTATGAGGTGATAGTGGAACATATCCTTGTAAAAAGCAGGAAAGTGCTGAGAGCATAATGGAGACATCTTCAAAGGCCAAATTGTGAACAATTGGGCATGCAAATAATTAATGACCTCAATGAATTATAACCCATGAAAGAAAAATAAAACGATGTTGATATAAATGAATAAACATATACATTGAAAATTAATTAGGTATGAAATATGCACATCTTTTCAAATTGCCTCCCTACAAAATACTTAAGAAGAATACACTGGCAGAATAGCTTTCCAGTAGAGAAGCCTAGCTGATATGATGTGATCGACGTAAATATCATCGGGATGAATCACATGCATCACCTGAGCAAGGGCAATGAGAACACTCTCACTATGTGATAGTCCCACCAAAGAAATGTATCTTGAATCTAACCATTTTCTGAGGCACATAGACACGGGACTAAAATATAGAAATAAGATATGTCTGACCTACAAAGAGATAGGAAAATAAGGAAGGGAATTGAAAAAATAAAAAGAATACCATTATGATGAGGATAGTTTGGGCTCTTGTCAAACATTTAAGGCAAACACAAGGTCAATGCCATTCTCTTAAAGCTCCAAATTTACTGCTGGTATAGGGGACATGACTATAACCTGAGTTTATAAACATAAGCACAAGTTGCAGCAAATCACTTGGATTGTTGTCTTTGTGTTTTTTTTGCTCATGGTTATATATTATTTCAGCCTAATCAACTGTTGATCATTGTCTTCTCATTTCTACCCCTCAGGCAATAGGTACAATTCTACAATTTCTCCCATAATTCAACTTGTCCTGTGTGATTTTATGCTCATTTGGACCTTTTTTTCTACCAGCATTAAGACTCATCTGCAACATGTGACCCAATATTTCCTCCAAAATTGCCAAACTGGGATTATCTGGCAGTGTTCCTTTCCCTGCTCATAGTCCCCAAGAACAGAAGGATCATTCTGTCCAAGGCAGGCTGGACAATACAATCATTTTTTAAATTATTATTAAATACAAATGCTTAAGACATTGCAAACAGTGCTGAGAATATCTTACAAATAAATTATCTGAAAGACTTGAACAGAGAAAAAGAGAATGAGAAAGATAGAAAAGAAAAACAAATTGTCATAGTTTCACTTTCATAAATATCTTGAATTTTATTGCTTGCCTAGTTCCTAACACTGGAAAAAAATCAGAGGTTAAACAGAATCGGTCCCTTTTTCTTCATCCAGTCTTTTTTGCTGGGCTCAGTAGTTTGCTTTTTCTGGCTTCTGACATCAGTCTGACTCGTATTCTTTTTAGCTATTCTTTTCCCCTGCAAATGTTTTTATGGTTGGCATTTCAGGATTTTGAAACTGTTAAGTGATCTTAAGTTTACTCTAAGGATACATTTATTTCTCCAGACTCTTTTGTGAAATGAGATCACTACATCCATGAAACTGGGTTTGCTTGATCACTCAATCAATACTCCTTTCACAGAGAGGTGGCAAGAGGAATCTCAGGGAAAGCAGTGGCTATAAGGGAAAATGAGCTTGAACAGAAATGGGGCACATGGACTTGTAGGAGAATGATTTTTAAAGTAATATAGAGAAATAAAGATTTGCAGTATGAAAATCATTGCACCAGTAAAAATTTCTTATGGTCCTTTTCTTTTTTACTCCTTCTTTAAGTCTCTTTAAGAAGTGTACACTTCTTAAGTCTCTTTAAGAGAGACTTTTACACTTTAAGAGTATATCCTTCTTTAAGTCTCTTGCATCTTGCCCCAGATCTTTCCCACCTATTTATTCTTTTACTTTATTTTACTGTTTTATTGAAGAGACTATTGACCCCATTCTCCCTGTCTGTCTTAGTTCCCCTTGCATTTCCAAGTCAGTTCTTAAAAATTAATAGAATCCAGGCAATTCGGTTAAATACAAAAGTTCTTAATATTTGAATAAACATCTTTGCCTGAGAGTTACAAATTGACAGATAATTTTGTACAATTTTAACAACAATCCTGATTGCTTTGCAGGTAGTATTATTGCTGCTAACAAATGTGTTATTAGTTCTACTTTATAAATAAGAAAACACAAACAGTGAAAAGCTAATAGGTAAAAAAACAAGTTTGAATGAGACTTAGATGTAAATTGTGACTCAAATGCAGTTTTTGACATTCTTGTACTTTATTCTAAAATGCAAGCAAAATAAAAGAAATGAGTAAATGACCATATTTATGGCAGAAATAAATCTTTGTTAATCATCTGATCTATTTATTATGTTCCAAATAATTTTAAACCAAAAGTAGAGAATTTCCTTTGGAAACACAAAGTCACAATCTCATTATTTTATATGTTTTACTTAAAGTATTTATAGTAGCTTTCCCCACACTTAACTCTAAATGAGAAATGTGGATAAATGTACAATTTATCTGTGAGGGCATTACACTAAGTGAAATAAACTAGACATGGAAATACAAGTACTGCATGATTCTACTTATATGAGGTATCCAAAATAAACCAATTCATAAAATTAAAGACTGGAATGGTATTTACCAGAGTCAGGGTGTGGGGTGGGATGGAAGGAAATAAGAAGTTATTAATATAGGGATAAATCTTTCATTATGTAAAACAAGTAAACTCCAGGGATCTGCTGTACAACACTGTGTCTATAGCCAATTATAGTGCATTGTACACTTAAAGTTTGTTGAGGATATATCTTATGTTAAATGTGTTTATCACAATAAAAGTTTAAATATATACGTTTCTATCTTCAGAATAATTAATTATATAACTATGAAACAAAAACTACAGCAAAAGTAAAAATTAACAAAAATAACAAGTGATAGTCAATGTCTGCTAAAAATGAGCTGTGCAACCTGTCATAAAAGTTGGAATTACTGGGTTTGTGAAACTAACATAATTTAAAAATCAGATTAAACCAAGCCCTAAGAGAAGTGTCATCAAAACAGATAAATACTTTTACAATAATTGTAAGAGGCATGCAGGTCAGGTCTGCTGTTAATTTAATAGGCTCTCGTTATGTAGTGGTTAACACACAATGTTAATTAATTCATCATTTATATTTAAAGAGCCTTTTAAAAATCCATTCAGAGGTATAAACATTTATAATAGATTTTTTTAGGTTTATTATATGAAGAACATTTGTATACTTATGTTAAATTTAATATAAAAAATTTTTCTACATTTGAAAACAGCATCTTATCTTTCTTCATTTTTAAGTAATTACATAAAAGTTTTCAAAAGAAATACTTATTCTAATTTTAAAAGGTATGCATCTATATTTTAACATAATTTTCAGTAAATTCTAAGCATATTTTAATTAGTTAGACAGAAGTTATCACATGTGTAAGTACTTGTTATCAGTGACATTTGATATTTAACACCCAAGTAAACTTTGCTGGAAACAATTTCCATTTCATTTAAAAGAAAACATATTTTAGTTTTAACTGACACAGCGATGACATTTCACTGAACAAGATTCCCCTGAATACAAAGCATGTCTTGCTTTCTCTATTTCTAATATTTACACATATTTGATTTTTAGCACTATTTCAGAAAAAAATACTCTATGTCTTTTCATGACTTGATAACTCATTTCCTTTTTAGCGCTGGCTAATATTCTATTGTCTGCATGTACCATGGTTTAGGATCCATTCATCCACTGGAGAACATCTCGGATGCTTCCACTTCTTGACAATAATGAATTAAGCTGCTATAAACATTCATGTGTAGGCTTTTGTGTGGAAATAAGTTTTCAACTCTTTGGGTAAATACCAACAAGTGCAAATGCTAGATCATATGATAAAGGCATGTTTCACTGTGTAAGCATCAGGCAAACCATGTTCCAAAGCGGCTGTGTTATTTTGCATTCCCACCAGCAATGAATGAAAGTTCCTGGTATGCCACATCTTCACCACCAGCATCTTGCATTGTCTGTGCCCTGGATTATGGCCATTTTAGGAGGTGTGCAGTGGCTTCTCATTGTTGCTTTAAAATATAATATGGGGCACATCTTTATATACTTATTTGTCACCCATATATCTTCTCCTTGGTGAAGGATCTATTAAGGTCTTGAGTCATTTTTTAGTCTGATTGTTGAGTTTTAAGAGTTCCTGTATATTTTATTGCATCTTTTCCATTAGTATTTAGTTACCTTATACCCCATTCGCCCTTGCAATTATCCCACTGGTGTCCATGCCCATGAGTCCTTGTAGATTTTAAATAACAGTTTTTTATCAGGTGTGTCTTTTTCTGATATTTTCCTGCAGTCTGTGTGTTGTCTCTCATTCTCTTAACATGGCTTTTTGCAGAATATAATTTTTTAACTTTTAGTAAAGTACACTCTATTAAGTATTTGTGGCATGGATGATTTCTTTGGTGGTGTTTCTAAAATGTCATTGCCAAACCTGAGATCTCCTAGGTTTTCTTCTATGTTGTGTTCCCACAGAGTTAGAGTTTTACCTTTCGCATGTAAGTCCATTATCCACTTTGAGTGACTTTTTTAATTAATATATTTTTAAATACTTTTGATTTTTATTATTGTTTTTGTGAAGGATGATAATGTAAGGGTTTTCTGGTTATTTTGGTCATCCAACCGGTCATCGCTCATATAATGGAAAGCAATTAACACTTGTATATTAACATTGTATCCCACACACTTACATGCTCTTTTATTAGTTCCTTAATCATTGGTGTCATTCATTTCATTTATATATTAAGCATATATACACATATATGTGTAAATGTGCATGTATTTATAAATGTGTTATATTTATATATTTATATATAGGTGAGATATAAACTTAAGCATAATTGTTTTTTATTTTATTTTTATTGAAACTTTTTAATTAATATTTTTATTGTTGTTCAGTTACAGTTGTCTCCATTTTTCTTCTATTACTCTCCCCCACCCTACCCACCCATTCAATCCTCCCACATTCAATCCTCCCCCCATTGTCTTTGTCCATGGGTCATTTATACACATTCCTTGCCCTTTCCCCTTCTTTCCCCCATTGTTCCTCTCCCTCTGCCCCTCTGGTCACTCTCAGTTTATTCTTTATTTCCATGTCTCAGATTCTATTTTGATTGGTTGCTTTGTTGATTAAGTTCCACTTAATGGTGGGATCATATGGCATTTGTTTTTCAACAAACTATTAGATAAATTAAGAACAAGAATAAAAGTTTTAACTTTATCTTCAATTATTCTTTGATGTTTTTCATTTGTTTATTTAGATCTGACTTTTGACCATGATTATTTTCCTCCTTTCTAAAGAACGGATTTTAACTCAACTGACAAGACAGCTCTGGCAACAAATCCCTT
>JAPYXV010001211.1:0-14328 GCA_028533065.1 Trachops cirrhosus | reverse complement strand
GTACGAAAAATAAGTAGCAATGAAGGTAGATAGTAAGTAGACAGGGGGAGGGCAAGAATAGTATGGGAAATGTAGAAGCTAAAGAGCTTATAAGTATGACACATGGACATGAACTAAAGCGGGGAAATGTGGGTGGGAGAGGGTGTGCAGGGTGGAGGGGAAAGAAGGGGGGTAATGGGACAACTGTAATAGCATAATCAATAAAATATATTAATTAAAAAAAACAGAGAATGGCTGTCTTAATTACTCTTCTGGGTGCTCATCAATCCTGGGTCCAACCTGAGCTCATGGAGCAGGGTGGGAATCACTGGTCCTCTCACTTGTCATTACTGAGCGGCTCTCAGCACAAAACCTTGGTAAAGACAAAAGCGTATTCTCTGTGTATTCTGTGTTCACAAGTTTAAACATGAGTGCGGTTTTTAAATATTTGTACTCAGACTAATATACCAGGAAACATAAAGTATGTACTAGCATTGACCTTTGAATGAAACTTTTTTGCCACCTGTATAAAAGAGAGGAGAGAATGAGTTAAGATGTAGCTAACTTTGTGCTCTGAATAAATGTTTCCCCATGACTCAGGAACTTTGGTGATAAGGGTAAAAATTTTCATAGAAGAACATAAACAAAGTTTCTTATTCTTAGTCCCTCCCTTAGAGATAAGTGCTAGATTCAAATGCAGACCATGAAAATAGGTCACAGGCATTGCCATCTTCGGCCTGCCTGTCTTAATTTTATCGTGGGACTCCCAAAGATGCTAAAGGAGCTAAAACTGGTTTTGACTTATCCTGAAAGTGACTACATGGAGTTTTTCCTAGAGCTGATTAATGCTCACAAAAATCTATGGTTGTGGAGAGGCAGATCATTCTTGAAGAACCAAGGAATAGTTTCTCAATTCTCAAATATCTAAAAGTTAAAATTAATTACAATCAATGATAACACTATATAATCTTAGATATGGAAAAAAACTAATAAATCACCTCATATAACCCCTTTTAGAGATGATAGAACCAAGGCTCAAGTGACTTGGCCAAATTTATGTGATTTATTAATGGTATAGTCTAGGACTGGGGTTTTTTAATGTTTTTTAAAGATTTTATTTATTTACTTTTAGAGAGAGGGGGAGGGAGAAAGAGGGAGAGAAGCATTGATGTGAGAGAGGTACATCAATGGGTTGCCTCTCGCACACCCCCAACTGGGGACCTAGGCCACAATGCAGGTGTGTGCCCTGACTGGGACTCCAACCGGTGACCTTTTTTTTTTGGTTCGCAGGCCAGCACTTAATCTACTGAGCCATGCCAGCCAGCCCCTTATTTCTTCTAAGTATTTCAATAGTCTTTTTTATTAGGCATGACCATTACCCAGGATATTTATATTTAGGAAAAGCTCAGCCTCAGTTTTACTTTTCCCTGCAATTAAGACCTTTCTGGGCCTGGCTGGGTAGCTCAGTTGGTTCGAGCATCATCACAATACACCAAGGTTGCCAGTTCAAGTCCAAGTCAGGACACATAGAAGAATCGACAATGAGTGCACAGAAAAGTGCAACAACAAATCGATGTCTGTCTGTCTGTCTCTCTCCCCCTCTTTCTAAAAATCAATTTAAAAAAAAGAGCTTCATGATCTTTTGATGTAAGGAAAACTACCATTTATTAAGCACCTCTCTTGTTCCAGGTTCTTCATATGTTATCTCGTTGAATACTTAAAAGATTCTTCTAATATTTTTTTAAAATATTTTATTTATTTATTTCTAGAGAGAGGGCAGGGAAGGAAATGGAGAGGGAGAGAAACATCAATGTGTGGCTGCCTCTTGTGTGCCCCTCACCAGGGATCTGGCCCACAACCCAGGCATGTGCCCTGACTGGGAATCCAACCAGCGACCCTTTGTTTCACAGGCCTGCACTCAATCCACTGAGCTACGTGAGCCAGGGCAGATTCTTCCAACAATTTAATGGTCCTGTGAATCACCCAGGGATTTTGTTAACCAAGATTGTGCAGGTCTGGGATGGGGCTCAAGTTCTGATTCCTAAAAAGCTTCCAGGAGAAGCCAATAGTGCTTTTGATCTGTGGACCTTATATTGAGTAACAAAGATGTTGGTTGATATTATCTTCATCTTACAGATGAAAAACTGAGGCTTACAGAGATTAAATAAACTGCCCAAGTTCATACCAGCAGTAAATGGTAGACTAGTGATTTGACCTAGGTCTTTCTGACTTTAAAGCTCAAGATGTGATAAGAAAAGCCAGGGGAAAATGGAAAGAGAGCTTATGGTCCAATATTTCTTAAACAGGTCACGTCTCAAGTGAGTCAGTGGCAGATTCCAGAATGAAATCAAGAGTCCTAGCTCCAGCCAAGTGTTTCCCCTTTTCTCTCTCCTCACTCCCCTAATCAAGACCTTTCCTTCATGCTTAGCAAACCATATTTAGATTGGCTCTTGGGCTTTCTCCACTACAGGTTTATTGCCAAACCCTGTGCACTCCATGTCGGCATCCAGGACAGTGGTCCTTATCAGGTTCAACCCAATGCCATCCTTGAAAAGGTGTTCATATCTATTACCAAGGTAAGTGGGCAAAGAAACAGAAGATTTATGTGAGGGGTTGCTCCTTGGGGCAGGAGAAGATAGAGGACAAGTATCTCCAAGGGTAAGGCCAGGATGGGTTAGGTAGTCATTACACCTGTATCCCCTCAGGAACATACCTTTGGGCCAGGGTATAAGTCGAGTACACATACTCTGGAGTCTTAGGCCCAGCAGTCACCACTGCCCCTTGCTCCCCAGATACACCGTATCTTAATTTGGTTTTTCCCTGCTCCAGCTTTTGTCAGTACCTAACTGCATAATTAAGATGGGAGCTAACAGCCATTGCAGTTTGGGTTTTTAATGCCTTTTTTACTCAGCTTAGGCTGGAGGGAGAAGACCAAACACGCATATACAAAGGTGAGTGGTAAAGGTCCTTAATGTGTAAAATAGTACTTCTTACTAAAACTGACTTTTGAGGTGAAACCTGGAAAGAAAAACATCACTTGAGCCACTGTAGTTATCACCCCTTTGCCACTCAACTAGTCAAAGGGATGTAATGAGAGGTTTGAAGAAAAAGGTGTGTTCTGACTGGTCAATACCTCTGCAGTATCCTGACGAGAAAAGGCTGGAGGGCCTGTCAAAGCAGCTGGACTGGGACATACGAAAAATCCAGTGCTGGTTTCGCCATCGGAGGAATCAGGACAAGCCCCCAACGCTCACTAAATTCTGTGAAAGCATGTAGGTGTGCAGAGGAGGTGGGGAGTGAGGAGAGGGATGTGGTATGACTGGGCTGAGGTTTTCTTTTTGGAAATCACTTCTCTTGTTAGCACAACAGTTGATGAAAGCGGGGGTGGGTTAACTCAGTTTATTACAATCAGGAAGAAGAGAGCTGGAAGACTGCTCACCCTTAGTTTCTTGGACATACTTGCCACTAAGTTAGATGTAGTTTCATTTTGTTCCTCTTTCCCAAATAGATTCAGAGTGAATTCCTTCACATAGGTAGATGTGTACTGCACACACATGCACACTTTGATAGCAGTAGTACCAGCTTGCTCTAAGGGGGCATTTTGGTGGGAGGCATCCCTTTTCTGGACATACTGTAGTTCATTTCACTGGGTTTTACTAATTCCCCCCTCTTGGCACAGAGCACTGTATTTATCATTGTTGGGCAAAAGAAATTAATAGGCACTGTCATCAGGGAGTCTGATGTGGAAGAAAAGTTATTTAAAGCCATATACACTTGTGCAAATCTATTTTAAACAGAGGCTGAAAGATGTCGCTATCTTTTTGGCTTTTGCGGTAACAATATTTGTCCCTATTCTGGGGACTTATCTTCTTTCTCACCAGTAACTGTCTTATCCCCAAATCTGCTATCTTCTTTAGCCTCAAAGAATTTTTGAGTGAGTATTCATCTAACCTCTACTCTGCCCATCCAGGTGGAGATTCACTTTTTATTTATGTATATTCTGCTACGGAATTAGATTTCTTTGGTCGGTGAGTATGAACTTTCTCTGGTCTTCTCTTGGGTTCTAACCATGACTATATCTCTAGAGATGGCTTAAATACTGTTATATCTCTGTTTTTCCCTTTTTCTCTGTGATGCCTATAGCCCAGTGTTATATGTTAAGTGGTTGCCTTCTGTCTGGGGCCTGACTTCCATATCCTCATAACTCTACTGTTTCTCTCCTAAATAGCACTGGTAATAATTAGTGTTGATTCAATCAGCATAATGCATGATGGTGTGCAGAGCACTAGACAAAAAATCTTGTTCTTCCAAGAAGGAGACAGTTACAGAAATGGAATCAGTAAACCTTTAAAGTGGGTAAACAGGTATAATACTTACTTCTTCAGTTGGTTGTCAGAGTCAAAGAATTTCAGGCTTTTTGATTTTTGATTCCATGTTTGTTTGTTTGTTTGTTTGTTTTATCATAGCATCAGCCTGTTTCTCTAAATGATATCATTAAGGCTCCAAAATACATAAAGCAAAAAGAGGTAGAACTGAAGGACAAGGATAGACAAATACATAATCATCCTTGAAGATTTTAATACTCTTCTATGTAATTGACTAAATCACTAGACAAGAAAATGCCACGAAGGATATAGTTTTCAACAATACAATCAACCAGTTGACACTTACAGAACAGTACACCAACAGCTGAAGAACATATATATAATTTTTCAGTGCACATGGAATGTCAATTAAGATAGACTATATGGTAGGCCGTGAAATAAATCTTGGCCTCCTGGTGCTTACCACACCTATATGTACAAAAAGAGGAGGCAGAGTAGACCCACCCCATGTACACCTCAGCCTGGGCCCTTTGCCTGGTCTGTATTGTGAATAGAGAATGAACGAATGAATGAATCTCAGTAAATTTTAAAATATTGAAATCTTATAGAATGTGTTCTCTGATTATAATGTGATTAAATTAGAAGTCAGTAATAATAAGATATCCAGGTAATATTTGGCAGTTAAACAATTCTGCTACATAATCCATGGATCAAACAAGAATTCACAAGGGAAATTTTTAAATATTTTGAATTGAATGATGCTGAAAATACAACATGCCAAAATCTGTGGGATGCAGCTAAAGCATGCTTAGAGGGAAATTTATAACTTTAAATGTTTATGTTAGGAAAAAATAAAGCTTTAAAAATCAGTGATCTAAATTTCTATTTTATGATCTGGAAAAAAGAAGAGCAAAGCAAACCCAAAGTAAGTTAAAGGAAAGAAATAATAAAAAAATAAGCAAAAATGAATGAAATAGGAATTAGACAAACAATGGAAAAAACTAATAAAGCCAAAAGTTGGTTCTTTGAAAGTTTGATTAAAATTGATAAACCCCTAGAAAAATGAGAAAACAAATTCTTGATATCAGAGAGTAAAAGGGATTATCACTACAGATCTTATAGATGTTGAAAGGTAGTAAGACAACAATATGAACAATTTAATAGTAATAAATCCAACAACTTAGATGAAATGGACAGATTCCTTAAAGGACATAATTGAAAATCCATTAGAAGTTACTACTCTTGCCTTCTGAATCTCTGATTTGGAGATCTTTCTGTTGGTTATCAAACAGAGTCATTGTCTTCCTGCCTTCCTGTCTGAAATACATCCTGGGTGGTGATGCCTTCAAAAAACCTATCCTAGAGTCCTTCCTGCTCTTATTTACCTCAAAGCATGATTTTTCTATTTGTACTAACACTTTAAGTTCTATAAGAAAAGTCAAGCAATTTATTTACCCCTTCAGGATTTCTAAATTCTGTCAAGATGGATTCCTTTTTCTTTCCCATCTCCCTGTTCCCCTTGTATCATAGCAAGGTAGGGATTATATAGGTGAGCCAGGGGAGAATCCCCAAAACTGACCTGGATTATTTGTTTTCTCTTAGTCAGCTTGGTTTTGGGACACCCGACAGTGCTGGCATAGTTATCCGTACCAGGTAGGTAGGATCTGAGCCCTTTCAAGACAGGGCCATTATACGTGTGTGTAAAGTGGGTTGGGGCAGAGTGCCGTCATAAAGCAGATGGCACATTTCTTTGGTATTCTTACGGGTTTAGGGCTTGAGTTTCTTCAAGTAATATATTCAGGGTATCTATTTGTGGGGCCCCCATTGGTGTGAAACTGAGTAATCTTTTTGTTCCAGTTCCCCATTATATTCACCCTAATTGGGCTGGAAAGAAACGCAGCTTACTGGCATTAATGAGCTGCTTTCTGGTTCATGTGTCCCTTTTGAATCAAAGGTAACTTGGAGTCCCTTTAATCTATGCTAGAAAAATGTCAGGGGGCTACTAACAGGGTGGAAGAAGGGAAAGCCTGAGTATATTTAATCTCCCAAAAAGTATTAATTATTTGATCCTGCTATAGTATGTATTAACTTTATCTGATCTCTAAAAGATGAGAGCTAAAGATAATGTATGTGAAAGGGCAGAGGGAAGAGGTTTACGTCTCTATACCAACCCAAAGCCTGTTAGCTATTGCAGATCTTGTAAGGTGATGGGGAGGAAAGATGTCTAATAATTTTGGGTATTGGTCCTCCAAGGCAGAGAAGGTTGCAGAGATAGAATGAATCTTTGACTAGCTGGTATTCTAACTACTTCTTTCTTTCTTCCAGCCTCTCACAAGTGGACTTTATTACTATTATATCATGGAATTGGCCTTTTATTGGTCTCTTATGTTTTCTCAGTTTACAGACATTAAAAGAAAGGTAAGGACACTGGCTCCCTCAATTTCCTAACTAATTATAGCCTCCTTCCTAGCAACTACCATTCTGCCATTGTGATGGATTCTCTGTCCTGACTGGGACTACAAAAGAGGGAGAAAGTAGGTTTGATGGGAACATTTGCTCTTTGTAATGTTCTCAGAAATGAGACTTGACTAATGAAGAAGTATATTTGAGGCATTCAGGGCAGCTAGGATGAGAACAATGAACAAACTAAGCATACCCTTTTCTTTATTTTTCTCTAAGGTTCTTACAGATATAAAGCTCGGGAAACTAGTCAGAACTTAAGGATAGCAAGTCATGATCCAGGACAAGGGCTGAATCCATAAAGGCTAAATCTGGCTTTTCCTTGACATTAGGGACCCTTGTTTTCTCTCTTCTTTCCCTTCTTGGTGACCCCACTTACTCAAAGAATTCTAGCTGGAAGAGGTTTTAGATTATTTTGTTTACCCTTTTCTTGCTATCGGAAATGAAATTTTCTTAAAGATTTTATTTATTTATTTCTAGAGAGGAGAAAGAAAGAGAGGGAGAGAAACATCAATGTGTGGTTGCCTCTCGCTCACCCTGCACTGGGGACCTGGCCTGAAACCCAGGCCTGTGCCCTGAGTGGGAATTGAACTGGCAGCCCTTTGGTTCACAAGCCGGCACTCGTTCCACTGTGCCACACCAGCCAGGGCTGAATTAATTTTTTTATAAGCAGACATAATCTTTATATCTTATTATTGTCCACTTGATATAATGTAGTGTCATCAGTTCTAACCCTAATTCATTACTAACTTGTGGTTATTTTTGGTGAGGAAAACCAAAGTTAGCATTTTGGGGAATGGACGCAGACTAATCTGGATTGTTAGTTGTTGTATAACCTAAAAGCTGAATACTCAATTCAGATGCCCCTCACTCTCCTATGGTCAGGAGACACAGGTCCCCTTATTAAGATTTTATTTTAATACATGATACAAATATAAAAGGTTTGTAATATATATGTAGGTTTGAAAGCATACTAAAATGTATACTTGTGAACCCATCCCCAACTCCAAAACTAGAATATACCATTGTATTTGTTTCATCCCTATTTCTCTCATCCAAATTTACCTATTTTTCCCACCCTCTGTCCCTAACTGGACTGAGAAGTAGTTATTGAACTGAGAGCTATGTCTGATAACTCAGGTATGTAGAGACTTCTCCAGGTCTAACTTTGGCATTGGACTCCAAGATGAAATTAGAGCTTTAAATATGCTTTGAGATATATTAATATAGATTATGGGTCAGTCACTGATGTAGAGAGTTTGGGTCAAATGCCAGGTACCTTCCTAATGGAGAGTTTAAGCAAAATGGAACTTCTAAGGGTGGGATAAGATTGTCAGAGAAAAATGCAGGGCACTGAGTTGGCCGGCATCTCTGTGGTCTTGCCTGTACTGCCTCTCTGTTCCCATTCCTTCCTAGGACTTCCTGATCATGTTTGTGCATCACTTGGCCACCATCGCACTCATCACCTTCTCATATATCAACAACATGGTTCGGGTAGGAACGCTGGTCATGTGTCTACACGATGCCTCAGACTTCTTGCTGGAGGTAAGACCCAACCTCTCTTTCCTCGTTATTCCCCTCTTTCTCTCCTTTTCTTCCTGAGAACAGGCTTTCTCCTCAACTCAGCTCTTACCTTCCCTTCTCCAGGCAGCCAAGCTGGCCAATTATGCCAAGTATCAGCGTCTCTGTGACACCCTTTTTGTGATCTTCAGTGCTGTTTTTATGGTCACTCGTCTAGGAATCTATCCATCCTGGTAAGTGTTAGGGCTGTGGAGCTGTGGTAGGTATGTAGCTAATGGTACCTTTTGTCAGCTTAGGAAGTAGACCACCCAGAACCTGATTGCCCTGCTTTTTCCTTGATCTAACCTGACCTTTACGAGCTCTCATAAGACCTCAGTTCCCTTGCATAATATTTCTAGTGAGGCATGATCCAGACTCAGAGCATCCAACTCACTTGGCTATGGCTTTCCTGGCTCATCTCTGAAGAACAGTTCTCATTTTATACCTGAGTAATTCCTTTGCTCTCTTTTGTGCTGATTCTCAGGCTCTTCTTGCTTGTTTTCCTGCTCTGCACTCTCTCCCCCACCTTGACCAACATACACACACACACACACACACACACACACACACACACCTCTCACTTCTACACTCACTACTTGATAGTACAAAATCAGCAACTCTGTGGGTTGGAGATCATGCTTAGTCTGAAGGAATCAGCTACCAACTTTTTTTTTTTTAATTGATTGATTCTTAGAAAGAGAGTGGAAGGGAGGGATAGATATCTTCCCTGTCCCTAAAAAATAAAACACTTCATAGGCTCCCTTTCTTTATTCTTTTCTCACTGTGGGTGAATATCCATGGAACTGGAACTGAGAGAAGGTATAGTTAGCACAGGTTCTGCTTCCCAGGGAACTCAGCTTCAACCTTATCTGCCGGTCTTTGCTTCTAGAATCTAACCATTGGTCTCCCTCTTCTAGGATTCTGAACACGACCCTCTTTGAGAGTTGGGAGATGATTGGGCCCTATCCCTCCTGGTGGCTCTTCAATGGCCTTCTCCTGACCCTACAAGTTCTGCATGTCATCTGGTCCTACCTAATTGCTCGAATTGCTTTCAAAGCCTTGATCCGAGGAAAGGTCAGTGAAGAGATGGCTTCTTTCTTTGGGGCTGGGTAGAAAGACTGGTATTACTCAGTAGGCCTTCTCTCTCAGTGTAGCCTGGTGAGCCCCATCTACACAAGCAGACCCAGCGAAAAGCCTAGGGATCAGAGTTTTCATCTTTTCTATAAGTTTGAGTATTTAGCCTGTTAGGACATGACTTAGATGTAAGAGGAAGGTTCTTCCTTCTTGTCCCTGAGAAATGACTGTTGTTAAATAATGAACAGTATTAAGTTTTAGAGGTGGCCTCAGCCATTTCCTACCCCTTACCTACTTCATTGGGTTTCATATTTTTGTTTTTTAGCTAGCCTTTTACCTTTTTCCTTCCTTTCTTTTTTTTAAGTTTTATTTATTTATTTTCTTGTGGTTGCGGGGAGAAATTCAATGTATGAGAGAAACATCGATCAGTTGCCCCTTGCACCCTCTCAGCCGGGGACCTGTGCTGCATCCCACGCGTGTGCCCTGACTAGGAATCAAACCAGTGACCTTTCTGTTTGTGGGACGATGCCCAACCCACTGAGCCACACCAGTCTGGGCTAATTTTTTTTTTAATTTATTGATTTGAGAGAGAGAAACATCAATTTGTTGTTCCACTTATTCATGCATTCATTGGGTGATTCTTGTATGCGTCCTGACCAGGGATCGAACATAAAACTTGTCATATTTGGATGATACTATAACCAACTGAGCTACCAGGCCAGGGCAGGAGCCTTTTTTCAAAGGAAATCATATGCAGAGCTCCAAGATAAAAACTAAGAGTAGCAATTGCCTATGGAGTAGGACTGGTTCACAAGCCACCCCAAAATGACCGAATTCTGATGTTCAAGATATGGTTTGTGTAAGGGACTAAGTACTGGCCTTACCCAATTGTTGTATGAGGTGAGCGTCCTAAGTGAGATGGGTATTTAGGGTTTCAAGTACCCATTTTATGCTCAGAGCCCAAAAGCACAAAGAAAGGTGTCATTTCATGACAAAATTCATTAAGTGAATCCAAGTTCTGAAGCAGTCAGGCTTTAATCAGCCCAAGGGCTGGCATTCAGCCTTCAGTGATACAGAATCCCAAGGGAGAGGAGCTCTGCTAGAGGACACACTGACTCCAGGACAAAGGGCTGGAATGTTGTCTGGGCATATATGACCTCTATGTCTGTTCCTTACAGCTGCGATTGGTTACAGAACTTGCACGGTGTGCCTGCACATCTTGCTGTAGCTACTGGACATCTCTTCTCCCCCCTGCTTTTCTTTCCTGCCCAGGTGACTTATCCAGGAAGGATTAGACCCAGACTCTGTACTCTCCACTCTTTTCTCACCTCCTTCCTTTTTTCTATGCCTGGTTGGAGCTGGACAGTTTCATCTCTTGCATGTAAGTGTATCTGTGCTTCTAGTATTCATCGAAGCATGTCTGTCTGTGTTTCTCTTTCTTCCTGCTTTCCTTTCTGTTCCCATGTTGTTTGAAAGCATGCCCCTCCCTCCTGACCTGTGGGGCCATTGGTGACTGGAGTTCAAGTTGCCAGATTTTCCTAAATGGAGGCAAGCAAAATAGAGTCTACTCTATTTTTTCCTTTCTGTTTTTCTCCCCCCCGCCCCATCCCTGCCTTTTTGAGGCTCCCTTTACCTCAGATCTAGACACACTGTCAGAAATTTCCTAAAGATCAGGCAATCAATCAGTTATTTGAGTTCAGAGATCAACAGCTTTTAATAGGATCTTAGAGCTAACCAAAGCAAGTGCCCTACCTGTTAGAAACAATAATTATAGTTTTTGTTTTCTTCTCAACCCCCTTCTCTCATTTATTTTGAAAACAGCACCTATTTATTATCCTTCATTTCTGGAGGTCAGGCGTCTGGCATAGGTCTTACTGGGTTTCTCTCTTACTTTTACGGTGTATTGTTGAGAATTTGAAATACTTTGCTTGATATGCAGGATAATTTAGATTTGAAAACACTACTGTAATCCAAATTCTTTTTTTTTAAGATTTTATTTATTTAATTTTAGACAGAGGGGAAGGGAGGGAGAAAGAAAGGGAGAGAAACATTAATATGTGGTTGCCTCTCATGCTCCCCCTACTGGGGACCTGGCTTGCAACCCAGGCATGGGTCCCAACTGGGAATCAAACCTACAACCGTCTGGTGCTCAGTCCACTGAGCCACACCAGCCAGGGCTAATCCAAATTCTTCATTTGAAAATATAAACAAAAACACTGAGGTTAAGCTGTAAAGATTCACAAATAGCATGATTGGGACTAGGACTCTTTTTCTCTCTGACCACCAATCCACTTTTCACCATATGGATCTCGGGAGTGCCAAAGTTACACAAGAGAAGTGATCCTGCTCCTGGGGAAAGGGAGAAGATTGGAGAAATGTGTCACAGGATATTGATAGTTGAGCCCAGAAAGAATAGAACTACTAAAAAAGGCCTAGTATGGATCACCTTTGGAGACAGCAAAACCTAGGATAAGCAATATGAATAACTGCAGTGGCCACAGCCACTAGAAGATAGATGCAATGATGACAGCCATACACATTATTTATGTTGACCTTTTCTGTTTTTTGAGATGGAGGGGGAGAAAGGATGTCTGGAGTACCCCTCAAACCTAAATCAGGAATCAGCGAATGATTTCAGCTGTCTTAGACTGGTCCTGAAACATACACCCCTCAACCAAAGTAGCTACTTATTCTGTAGAGAACAAAAGCAGAGATGATGAGAGAGAAGCCCAGGAAGCAGGCAAAGGCTACAACAGTAGCCATGGTCCAGGTAATATTTTGAGTCAGGTACTGGCAGAAAGTAGGCCAAATTGGGAACAGTGCCCGCACATGGGCTCTGTGGGACTTGTCTCTCTCACATTTCCAGAAGTTCTGTCCTCACCTTTTCTTCCTTTGACCCAATCCCACCTAGGTGTCTAAGGATGATCGAAGTGACGTGGAGAGCAGCTCAGAGGAAGAAGAAATGACCTCCAACACAAAAAGCCCCTGTAGCAGCAGCTCCAGCAATGGTGCCAATCGGGTGAATGGTCACACGGGAGGCAGCTACTGGGCAGAAGAGTAGAGTGGTTGGTGTGAGGACTTCGGCACGCATGGACCTGTAGGGCCACTGGCAGCCTACTCCTCTCGGGCCTTCCCACACCCACAGTCCTGTGACTAGGGGTCTGCAGGGCACCGAGGAGAATCAAAGAAGCAAATATTTTCACTTTTTAAAAAACTCTGCCATTTTGTATTTAATAGCCTCCCAGGTTCTTTCAATAATATTATTTGCTTGTGTGTGTTTGTGTGTGTGCATGTGCATTTGTGCATATGCATTAGTTTCATTTCCTGGGTTAGAGCACAATTCCAAACTGGGACCACTAGGCCTTGCCTGGTCCCCTTTGAACCCACCTCAGTCCCCGATTGGGCTGCATCTTGAAATATGCTGGCTCAGGACTGTCCCCTCCCTTGTTGCCCATGACTGTTGAGGCTCTGACCATCTGATGGAACAGCCAAGTTCAGCTACCAGTTTCTGCACTGTTCTTCCTTCGGAGCTGGAATATTTCACATAAAGTTGTGTAGAAACTGACAAGCATGGATGAATGGCCAAGATTGCTGTGGCCCCTAGCTAGATCCCCTTCCTACCACCTGGTAGTGACAGGGACAGCTGCTGATACCCTGCTCTTTACTCAATGGTACGCAGGGAGTGGGGGGTGGGAGAGGGTGAGCTGAGGGCTGGAGGAGGACAACAGCTACTGGGTAAGCTGTTAACAGTTTATACTATTGTTTACTCTTCTGTGATTAAAGTGCTTCAACCCTCCTCTGCTGTCTCAAACTCTTTAGTGACTCTATCCCCAATTCCCTGCATCCATAAGCTAATTAAGAATTTTTTTCAGGTCTGATGCTAGAAACCATTGGACACCCAATTTTTCCTCTCTGTGCATGCTGGGAAGAGAGTGCCTGCCTACATTTTAGGACTTTATGTTTTAAGAAAAAGTAAATACACAGTGGTCACAAGAAAAAATGCTGAGCACATAAAAGCATGTATATCACTAAACGAACAAAGACTTCGGTTGAAGAGCTAAGACACCTTTAGTTAGACACCTGTGCTTCCCATTTTTATTGGCTACAGATGCTGCCAGTTAACATTTTAAGATTAGGATAAATGAGTCTCAACAGATGTTTTCTCTTTTAGTCCTGTTTTCTCTTTTAACCCACAGAGAAAGTCTTCCTAATCCAGACTTTTATCTAGTTGAGGTCTTGGCAAAATTACCAATGGTAGCAGTATGCATGTCTCAGGATAGTTTTCTATTTGGTGAATATTCGTATTATCAAAATATTTCCAGGTGCTCTGTATACATTAAGACACCTCACTGTCAGGGAGATGGATGCAGATTAAAAGAAATAGGTATTGTTCTAAGAATCAGGTACTCACTAGATGTTCACCGACAATATCAGGATATTGACCCTACTAACCTTACTGAGTGGCTGGATTTTTAAAAGACTTACTCTGAGGCATGGGAAAATTAAGTTCTGAAAAATCTTACATATTTAGTCAAAGCTGGTCAGTAAGACTAAAAGACTAAGGTCTTACACTCTTAGTCTTATACACTTAGTTCCTCAACTTGCCATATTATTAAATAGTAATTATAAAATATGAATGAAATGCTTTATTTTTTAAATATATTCTATTGATTATGCTATTACAGTTGTCCCATTACCTCTCTTCATTCCCCTCCACCCTGCACACCCTCCCCCACCCACATTTCCCCCCTTTAGTTCATGTCCATGTGTCATACTTATAAGTTCTTTAGCTTCTACATTTCCCATACTATTCTTGCCCTCCCCTGTCTATTTTCTACCTACCATCTATGCTACTTATTCTTTGTAGCTTCCGCCCCCCATCCTCCTCCCACTCCCCTGTTGCTAACCCTCCATGTGATCTCCATTTCTG
>JAPYXV010001210.1:0-14329 GCA_028533065.1 Trachops cirrhosus | reverse complement strand
TACCCTTTGCAACAGCATGGATGGAGCTGGAAAGCATTATGCTAAGCGAAATAAGCCAAGCAACAAAAGACAAATACCATATGATCTCGCCTTTAACAGGAACCTAAACAACAAAACAAAGAACCAAGTAAAATATAACAAAGGACACTGAAATGGAGGACAGGATGTCAGTGACCAGAGAGGAGAGGGGAGGGAATTTCAGGGGAGAAGGGAAGGGTTTACAGGAACAAATATAGAGGACACATGGACAAAACTACGGGGGTTGGAAATGGAAGGGAGGAGGGGAGGGATGGGTGGGTGGGCTGGAATGGGAATAAAAGATAGAAACTGTACTGAATAATCTAAAATAAAAAAATTAAAAATTAAAAAAATAATAAAAAAAGAATATTAATAGAAAAAAATCTAAGAATAATTTAATCAAAGAGATGAAAGACCAGTAGTCTGAAATCTATAGGTCACTGAAGAAAGACATTTCTTTCTTCAAGATACAAATAAATAGAAGCATATCTCTTGCTCATGGATTGGAATAATATTGTTAAAATATCCTTATTACCTAATGCAGTACACAGATTCAATGCAACCTTAATTAAAATACTAATGTCATTCTTCTCAGAATTAGAACTAATGCTAAAATTTATATGGAACCACAAAAACCCTGAGTAGTGAAAGAAAGTTTGGGAAGAACAAAGTGGGAGGTATTATGCTCTCTGATATCAAATTAAACTATAAGCTACAATAATCAAAACAGTATGGTATGCGTATAAAAACAAATATGTAGATCAGTGGAATAGAATGGAGAGCCCAGAAATAAATTCTCACTTATATGGTCAATAAATCTACAACAGAAGAGGCAAAGATATACAATGGGGTAAAAATAGTCTCTTTGATAAGTGTGTTGGGAAAACTGGACAGATACATGCAAAAAATGTAATTGGACAACCTTCTTACATCATATATAAAAGTAAACTAAAACCGGATTATAGACTTAAAAGTAAGACCTGAAACCATAAAACTCCTAGAAGAAAGCATAGGTACTGAATTATTTGACATCACTCTTAGCAATACAGTATATTTTTGGATATGTACCCTCAGGCAAGGGAAACAAAAGAAAAAAAAACAAATGAACTACATCAAACTAAAAAGTTTTTGCATAGCAAAGGAAAATATCAAAAAAGTGAAAAAGACAATCTATGAATGAAAGAAGATATTTGCCAATGATACATCCCATAAGGGGTTAATATCCAAAATATATAAGGAACACATACAACTTACCACTAAAAAGAAAAAAAATCTAATTAAAAAGTGGGCAGAGAACCTGAATAGATGTTTCTTCAAAGAGGACATACAGATGGCCAACAGACATGAAAAGATGCTTAACATCACTAATCATCAGAGAAATGCAAATTGAAGCCATCTGTTAGAATAGCTATCATCAATAAATCAACAAATAACAAGTGCTGGCAGGGATGTGGAGAAAAGAGAACTCTCATGAACTGTTGGAAGGATTGTAAATTAGTGTAGCCACTATGGAAAACAGTATAGAGTTTCCTGAAAAAATTTAAAATAGAGCTGCCATATGCTCTAGCAATTCCAATTCTGGGTATTTATCCAAAGAAAAGAAAATCAATAATTTGAAAAGATATATGCACCTTTATGATCACTGCAGCATTACTAGTAATAGCTAAAATATGAAAACAACCTAGATTTCCATCTCTATCTGTCTATAGATACACACACACACACACACACACAATGGAATATTATTCAGCAATAAAAAGGGATGAAATCTTGCCACTTGTGACAGAATAAAGGGACCCAGAGGGTATTATGCTAAGTAAAATCAGTTAAAGAAAGATAAATACCACAAATACCATATGATTTCACTTACATGTGGAATCAAAAGAAAAAAAACAAAACAAATGGATAAACAAAACAAAATGGAAACAGATGCATAGATACAGAGAACAAGCTAATGGTTGCCCAAGGGGAGGAGGTGGAAGATAGAAATAAAAAAAATTTTAAAGAGAAAAAAATGTTAATGTATGAAAAAATAAAGTTAATTGAAATTTAAAAATAAAATAAATTGAGTTGAATGAATGGTGCTGTATGGGCACCAGCAGACAAAGCTAGCATAGAAAGATAAACCCTTAGGGCTCTTGATTTGGGGAATTTCACTTCTGGAGGAAGCACAGAGCCCAAAGTTAGGGCTCAGAGGCTTGTTATGCCTCAGTCAGTTTTCACTTCTTAGTGCTCAAGCAGTATTGTGGCCCTGAAAATCTAGGGAGAAAAAAAGAAAAGAACAAAGTTGGAGGCCTCACACTTCCTGATTTCAAAGTATAGTATAGAGCTATAGTAATCAAAACAGTTTGGTATTGGCATAAAGACAGGCACAGAGATACATAGGACAGAATAGAAATCTCAGACATAAACCTACTCATACACAGCCAATTAATTTACAACAAAGGAGCCAAGTATTGTATATACAATGGTTAGAGGATAGTCTCTTCAATAAATGGCTTTGAGAAAACTAAACAGCCAAATGCAAAAGAATGAAACTGGACCACTCTTTTATACCATATGTAAAACCAACTCAAAATAAAATCAAAGACTTCAACATAAAACCTGAAATCACAAAACTCCCAGAAAAAAACATAGGGAGTAAGCTCCTTGACATTAGTCTTAGCAATGATTTTTTTTTTGGGGGGTTTTGCCACTGAAAGCAAAGGGAACAAAACCAAATATAAACCAGTGGGATTATGTCAAACTAAAATGCCGAAGTACAGAAAAGGAAACCATCAACAAAGCAAAAAGGCAATCAACTGAATGGGAAAAATATTTGCAAATTATATATTTGATAACAGTTTAATATCCAAACTATATAAAGAACTCAACTCAGTAGATTACCTAAGGAAAACAGTATGGAGGTTCCTCAGAAGAATTAAAAATAGAATTACCATATGATTCAGCACTGCCACTTCTGAGTATTCATCCAAAGGAAACCAAATCACTATCTTGGAAAGATACCTGCACTGCCATGTTCATTGCAGCATTACTTACAATGGCCAATACATGGAAATTACCTAAGTGTCTGTCCATAGATTAACAAATGGATAAAAAATAAATGCTACACACACACACACACACACACACACACACACACACACAGGAATATTATTCAACCATGAAAAGTAGGAAATCCTGCCATTTTACAACAATATGAGTGGACCTTGCGGGCATTATACTAAGTAAAATAAATCAGAGAAAGAGAAATACAGTTATGTACCACATAATGTTTGTCAACAACTGACCTCATATACAATGGTGGCCCCATAAGAGTATAATGGAGCTGTAAAATTCCTATGGTATAGAGATGTCAAAGCCATTTTAGCATCATAGTGCAATGCATTACAATGATTTACAGTAATACACTATACAGATTTGTAGCCTAGGAGAAATAGGCTATGCCATGTAGCCTGGCAGTGTGGTGGCTGTACCATCTAGGTTTGTGTAAGCACACTCTATGATGTTTGCACAATGACAAAACTATCTAATGACACATTTCTTAGAAGATGTGCCTCTCATTAAGCGACGCATAAGTGTACTATAAGATCTCCCTTATGTGTGGATTCTAAAAACAATCCTGAACTTATAGTTACCCAGGACAGATTGGTGGTAACCAGAGGCAGGTGATAGATGGGCAGAAATGGGTGAAGGTGGTTAAAAGGTACAAACTCTCAGTTATAAGATAAATAAGTCCTGGGAATGTAACATGCAGCGTGATGACTATAGTTAACACTACTGTATTGGTATATGTATTCAGAAGCAGCTAAGAGAGTAGCTATTAATAATGCTCATCACAATATAAAAAATTTGTACCTATGTGTAGTTTGAGTGTTAACTCACTGTGGCAATCATTCAAATAATTACGTTATACACCTAAAACTAATACAGTATTATATGTCAATTGTATCTCAGTTTTAAAAAGGTATAGAAAGCTCCTTTTTTATCCTTGAAATAGAACTTAGATTTTAATTATTGAATCAAAAAATGAAACACTTCATGAATAGAAAACCTCAGGGTATTCAGGGGACAAAATGGTGCACTTTCCAAACAAAAATTCTCCAGATATCAGAGAGCTCGTGGGAGACATTTAGTCCTTTATAATGGAGAACTAAATTAAATGTTGAATATCTTAATTTACAGAGGCTGGCCAATTAGTTCTTTCCTGAACAGGGTATTGTGAGATGGAGAAAGTGAAGCCTAGACTAAGCACAGCATGTTGTTGAAGAGATGTTCAGCACCATTGAAGGGCGGCGCTTTGATTGGCAGACAACTGTTGCGTGAATACAGAACCACATCTAAGGACCTGTGGCCCACAGAGGCCTCACCATGTGAGGTGCTGGGCTGTCATTTACTCTGCAGCAGGCTCTGGGCTAAGTGCTTTTCCTGTGTTATCACACTGAATCTATTCAACCATCTTGGAGCAAGGATTTTACAAATATAACATGGAGTCCATTTTACAGATGAACAGAATAAGGCCAGAAAAGCTAGCTCATTCCCCCTCACACAGCCAGTAAGGGATGGAGCTGGGCTTGTGAACTTGGAGCTTCTGACTCCCTGGGACTCTCTTAGCCATCAGGCTAACCGCAGAGCAGGAGCGCTATGGAGGGCTTGTATTCCGGGGGGGCCCTCGGCAGGTGCCAAGGTACTGCCAGGCACATTCTGGGTGGGAGGAGGTGCCCACTTGTGGGAAAACTGTAGAAATGAAACACTTTGGGAAGTGGGTGTTGCCACTGAGTGGAATATGTCATTGAGGGGCATCCCCTGGGAAGGCTTCCCTTCCTAACTACTTTCCTCTTGGACAGTGAGGACAGTCACATTTAGCACACAACTAAGGTTCCCCACTTAATTCCCTAACCCTTTAATAAAGGGCCCCAGGGAGCAGGCAGAAGCACAGGGAAGTTAAAGAAGTGAAAAGAAATAGCAGAATTTCATATGTGAGAAACAGATTCTTGCCTCATTAATAGAAACTAACTACACAGGGGTGGGCAAAAGTAGGTATATAATATTATATTACATAGGTATTTGATTATATTAATATATTAATTATATTAAGTAGGTATTATATTACCTACAAAAGTATTTATTATATTTTATAGGTAATAAATAATACAATTAACAAATATGTAATAAAACAAGAATGTTTCATCTACTCACAGCTGTGAATTTACCTTTGCCCACACCTGTACATAGCAGAAAAGATATCTCAGTCAGGATTCCTTGGTTGCAAATTATAGAAAACCCAGCTCAAACTATGGTAAACAAAAACTGGGAACTTTAATTTTAGAGTAAAACGTCCACATGACCCCAAAAGGTAGTGAAAGGCATACACTGAAAAGTCCTACCTGAATCTCTTAGCCGTTTTTGTTTCCTCTCCAGAGCCAAAGACGATGATGGGTTTCTTGTGTATCCTTAAACACACACACACACGCGCGCGCGCGCTATAAAGTCAGAACTAGACTCTAGTTTCAGTTTCCTCCAGAACACACCCTGGGATCATGGGCAAGTCACTTCATTTTAAGCCTCAGTTTCCTGATTTTGAAATGAATGGGTTGGATCTTCTCCAATTTGAGAAGTGTTTGATTTGATGTAAATTTTCAAATGAGAGGTAGGATTGAATTCCCAAAATCCACAGACATTAGCATTAGAACCAGGAAGGGTAGTGTAGTTTCACAAAATATTCCAAAACATCTACCACAAAAACACAGGCCCCCAGAATTAGTCCTTCCATCCCAGTCTAGGAAAGCAGTGAATGTCCAACTGGCCCGAGAGCCTTTATTTGGTCTCCGACGTTTGCTCCCCTCCCGTCAAACATTGGATCCAGATCATACAGACTTGTAAGAGCCTCTCATGAGCCTGTTCTCAGCTCAGCCATTTCATGTTGGCAGTTTAAAATTCATCACAGTAGGAGCAGTCACACCCCAGAAATCGGCAAATGACACAAATGAGGGCTTATCTTTTTCCCTCGAGCTGCTTTACCAGAACACGATGTCTCCCAATACAATATTCTTTGTGCTGGTTAATGTTGTGAGTCAACTTGACTGGAACATAGGTGACCAGGAAGCTGCATAAACACTCTATCCTGGCATGTCTGTGGGGGCGTTTCTGTAAGAGATCAGCATTTGCATTGGTTGGTGAGGATGACCTTTCCCAGTGCAGGTGGGCATCACCTAATGCCCCCCGCCCCATGAGGGCCTGAATAGACCACAAAGGTGGAAGGAGGCTGACCGTGCCCTCCGCCTGACTGTTGAGCTAGGACATGGATATTCTCGTGACTCTCAGCACTCCTGGTTCTCGGGCCTTCTGTCTTGGATTGGCATCCACACCATTAGCTCTCTGGCCTTCATACTACACCACTGGCTTCTTGGGTCTCTAGCCTGCCCAAGGCAGATTGTGGGATTCCCTTGACTCCATAATCTAATGAACCAACACCTTACAATAAATCTCTTTCCTTAGATATGTAGGTATAGCTCTATCTCTATATCCATCAATCCATCCTATTGGTTCTGTTTCTCTGGAGAACCCCAAGTAACACATTCATAAAAACTGCAATGCTCACTTCTTAGTCATCCTCATCTCCTGGTGAAAGCAATACAGTTAAGTTTAAAAAAGCAAGAATTTGCCTAGTTGTAAGTCTCTTTCTATTAAACACAGTTTATTTAAATAAAATCCAGAAGAAAAAAGTGCGGGGTGGTGGCAGGGAAAGGAAACAATACCAAATGTTTAGGTCTGTGGCCTAAATCTGAGTCAACCCTGATTTTCCTAAAACCCTGGCCACAACCTGTTTTCCCCGGGGATCACTTCTCTATAAACTAAACAGGGTTTAGACCCAAATTTCTGCCTCAGATTTGCCAGAGCTTCACCAGCCCCAAGTTCCATCAGATCATCTTTGTGTCTCCCTCTAATTGCAAAATTTGCACTGAGAATGATAGATTTCTTCCACCACAAAGCTTATCTCATGCTTTGTTCCTACGGGTAAAGATTTCCATCTAGGCCTGCCAGCCACCCTGAGCGCTGACCAAGTTCAGCAGACATCACAGTCTTAGGGTTCTTCTCCGTGTCCTCAGCTCCAAGCTGGCCATGAAACAGCTCTACTCCCCCAGCCCACCAGGCACTCAGCCGTTCCTGCCATGCACCTGAGCTTGCTGACTCAGCTGTCTTCCTTGCTCTAGGCCCTGTGCCCACCTTGCCCCTGGCTGTCCTGGTTGGAGACAGGACATCACCCATGCCAGCCCTTGGGATGACCTCCCAGGTCATGTCAAGCTCTGCTTCCCTCAGACTGCTCGAGTGGGGAAGCCTTGATTCCCAGTTCAGTTACTAGAACCAGTGGCAATTTAGGGGGTGGGGAAGAATCACTGTCAGGAAATGATGATGGAGACTTTTCAGTTAAAGGCCGAATTGGGAAGAAAAAACAGAAAGCTATGCCAGGTGCCCTCATGCTGACGAGAGCCGGCCATAGTTCGGCATCACGGTTGGGATCAGCACTCCCCTGCATGGGCAGCTAGGCTGCCTGGGACCGGCGCCCAATGGGCAGGTGCCCACACTGAAGCCCAAATGGGAAAAAGAAAGGCTCATCTCCCCTTCTTGCTGGCACCCAGATCTTTGCCACGTGGCCTCTGAGGAAGGGAGGCCTCCCTTTTCACTCCTACAGGCAGGCTGCTACCATGATGGCACTCTCCCCAAGCTAACCACAGTTTCCATTCCTTTCCTTTTCATTTCTCTTTTGATGGCAACGAGCTACAGGTGAAGGGCTGGAGTGGTCTTTTGCATCCAGGGCTCAACTGTTGGAAGCTCTCCTTGGCAATTTTCTATCCAAGGTGGGGGCACGCACTTAGAGCCTCTTTTGTTTTACCTTTGGACCTCAGCTGAGGGAAGTCCCGCCTCAGCATCCCATTATACACAGTGACCTCAGGCCAATGGTGAGCTAAATTATGGAGCAGGGATGATGCCTTCTTATCTTTTCTCTCCCGGTGTCCAATGGCCTTCCCCTGTGCCGTCACCGTGTCAGTGCGTGCCCAGGTCTTTTCTGCCTCAGTGAGTGTCCTATTGCCCTTTCTTGTGTCCATCTTAAAATGTCTGTGTCCCATCCTCCAGTGCTCTGGGACCTGGGGGTTTAGCTCTCTTAGTGAGTATTTGTATTTTAACAGGTTTGCTTGCCAGTTTAACAGAAAGAATAGCCCTGAAGGTAAGATTTAAGACACAGTAACAGTTTAAGGGGCAGATATATCTGTAGAGAAGGTGGACTTTAAATACTTTCCCAATGAGACTACATAGGCAGTAACTACAGATTGGGACAAACCCAATTTACAAAGAACACCAGTCGGCTCAGAATGAAGAGAAAGCGTGGTTCCTTATTCCTGTGAAGTCTCACTTCAGGGAGCAAAAGCCAGATGCTTTACTCCTGCTGGGGGAATGTCTCAGCGATAACTAGTACATACCTTACAAGGCACCTAGAACTTACCAGGAAAAAAAAAATCAGCAGATTAGATCCCTGAGGGAAAAAACATCTTTAAATTTGAATGAAAGTTTTATCAGCCTCCCCTGAAATCACTGTGGCAACTTATTACAAGATCTTGGGTGATGAGTGGAGGGAGAACATAGACAAGGCCATGCAGTGTGCATGGGGGTCAGGCAGGGTGATGGTATAAATTACTCTCTAAGCCAGAGGACACTTCTGAGGTGAAAAGGGCACTCACTTGCCATTTTGCTGAGACAAAAGTTACCGACTGGGACTGTCCAGGGCCAGCCAAGACATAGGACACACTATGGCCTGTGTGTCACAACTATAATGCAGTAAGAACCCACCCGTGGCATGGGTCATCCTCCTCCCCATACTGCTCTAACAACTCCAGGGCCCCCTTTAACAACTGGATGGGGGCTGGCAACTGAGAATAGCACATAAAGTTCAAAATACCATGCTTGGGCATTGTAGCAATATCAACTGGCTAGAAAGTTTCTAGATGCTTACAGTTACTTTCTGTAGTTTTCTCCTGTTACAGATCACTCTTTCAGTAGCGTGGAAGGCTATGCAGGTAAATTTGAGGGTCTTTATTATGCAAAGGAGAGCCAAAATCTTTTTAAAATTGTATTTTATTGATTATGCTATTACAGTTATCCCAATTTTTCCCCCTTTGCCCCCTTCCACTCAGCACCCCTCACTCCCTCAGGCAATCCCCATATCATTGGTCATGTCATGAGTCATGTACCTAAGTTCTTTTATTTCCTAAATTCTCTATTTCCTATGCTGTGCTTTACATCCCCATGGCTATTCTGTAACTTACTTATTTGTACTTCTTAATCCCCTCACTTCTTCACTCATTCCCCAACACTCCCTCCCATCTGGCATCCCTAATTTGGTGAAGGAAATAGACATTCAAGTCCAGGAAGAACAGAAAGTCACAAACAAGACAGATGCAAAGAGGCCCCCTTCAAGATACATCATAAGTAAAATGCCAAAGGTTAAAGATAAAGAGGGAATCTTAAGGGCAGCAAGAGAAAATAAGTTAGTTACCTACAGGGCCGTTACCATAAGACTGTCAGCTGATTTCTCAAAAGAAACTTTGCAGACACAGGGATTGTCAAGAAATATTCAAAGTCATGAAAAGCAGGGACCTACAGCCAAGATTGCTCTACCCAGCAAAGCTTTCATTTAGAATTGAAGGGCAGATAAAGAGTTTCCCAGACAAGAAAAAATTAAATGAGTTCATTATCACCAAACCATTATTGTATGAAATGTCAAAGGGACTTATTTAAGAAAAAGATAAAAACTATGAATAAAATGGGAATAAATACATATCTATCAACAATTTAATCTAAAAAACCAAGCAAACAAGAAGAACAGAGAGATTGATGGATATGAAAAATCTCTTCTTAGTGGAGATTACATAACTGGAAGGAGGGCCATGAGACGTGAGCTGAGCCCTGGCTCTTGGGATTGAAGTGACTATAAAGAGGCAGATATGTTGCTTTCAGAATGGCAGAAGGATAAATAAGAATAAAGTCACAGAAGCCAAGAAATGAGATGATTTCTTTTGGTCACACTAGTCAAATAAGATATAGAGTTGGCATGGAAGGAAAAAATGGAAAATTTCAAAATGCCAAGGCAAAAAAGCTACATGTTGGGAGAACAGGTATTCAGTGGAGGCAGGGTCTATGGAGGTCCCGCGCTTCTAAACATGCCTACCACCCCCCAAAGATGCCCTGACACATGACTCACTTAGTACTTTATGAAGTGATCCCCTTAAAGATTTGTTTGACCACTGTATTTTTTATAATGTGGCTTTATTCTATCCAGGAACATATCTATAATTTGAATACCTCTAAGTCATCTAAAGACATTATTCAATGAAATAAAATTACATATTTCCCCTCATAAAACTCCTAAAATTGGAAAATTCTGCGAAGATCCATGAAATGGCACCCATTTTTCTAAGAATTCCCAAGGAAGATTGTGCTCTGTGAATCACTCTCACCTTCTGCTTTACTTTAGTGTCCCAGGACAGCTCAGTAATGCTCATGCAGATGGTGTCAACTCTGTGGCTCATGTCACCCCTGTCAACCCAGAGCCCCCTCCTTTGTCACACAAGGAAGGGTGTGGGGCAGGATGGGGTTCTCTGCTCCCTTTCCTTCCTCTCTCCACTGTGCAGCCCTTCTCCGTGTCCCTCCATGGATCTCACCCCTGTCCGTTGGGGTAGGGGGTCTTTCAGCACAGTAACACCCAGCATTATGCTATGTGAAGGAATCCACCTTGGTAGGTGGGAAGTCTGGGTCTTGAAGGTGTTCTTGACAGAGGCCCAGCCACAGCCCCTGTAAGATGGAGGCAGGCATGGTGGCAGAGGCGGGGGTGCCCAGACAGAGGAACAGAGAAAGACTGGGGCAGGGATCAGGTCAGGAGGAGAGAAGGGTCAAAGGAAGGAGAATGAGAGGGACACCAAAGAAGAAATGGTTTCCTGGGGTCCATCCAAGAGGACACTGTGCATATGGAAAGTGGCCTGAAAGGGGCTCGTGATGGGGTGCCTGGTACTGTCCTCTGAACTCCTTGTGTGCCCCACGACCAGCCCATCCTCTTCCTGATGGGGATTCAGCAACCAGCTCTGACTTCTAGTGGACTTCAAAACACAACTCTCTGCCCTTCTGCCTGTTTATTTTGTAAGATGAGGGATGCCTGAAGCAGCCAGACAGGCACCGAGAGAGATGCTTTAGTAATGGGAACCACTCTCAGGGTGCCCCCAAGTTCTTTAGTAAACCAGCCCCCAGTTCTTCATCTGTCCTCTGTCTCTTCCTGTTGGCAACAATATTAGGGTGTTAGATATGGTCCTGGGGATGAGAGAGGCTGTTCAGAAGAGAGAGCAGAGGTGATGCTGTGACAAATGTGCCAACTGAAATTGGAATCAGACTCACCAGTGTGCTTTTTATTCCCAGGAGGCTGTATTATCTCACAGGATTCTGGTTTCTGTCTCATATCCTAAATGGTCTTCTAGGGTGCACAAACATTTACATAAGGCTTCTTTGGTGAGGTGATTTACATCTGAGCTGCCAGAGGTGAGATGTGGTGATGGGTTACTATGGTGGGTCACAGTGACCTTGTCATCCCTGCCTACTGGTTTATGTAGTCAAATTTGCAAAACATGGTTGTGTTCTGTTTATGATCTGCACCACTGTGTCTCAGCCTCAGTGGTACCTTGAAGCTCCCTGGGTTATTGTAACGTTGGTGGAGAACCAACCAATGTTCTACACCTTTTCTTGTAGGTAGGCTGGCCCCATCATCTTGTCTCTCTTGCCTTCTCCCAAGAAGCTTCGTATTCCTAGGCCAAAGTCAAATATCAAGAAAATGAAAACGAAAGTTATGATTGCTCATGATACAACCAAAGGACTAAGGCTATAACACACAATGGGTGGAACCTGCCTCAAGAAGATTCCTACGTTTTCACTGGTTTGTATTTTAATAGAAACTCGAGGGATCTGAAAGAAGTTAAGTAAGCTACTTCTGAAAGCCTGAAAGCTCAAAGGCATAGCAGAATCTGAGGAGAGAAGAGCAGGTACAGAAAGGGAAGAAGAAAACTTATGGGGAAAGTGAGATCAGAGATAGAGGCAGGAGGACATCACTTCCTTGGTGATCTTTGAATATTGTCACCAGGTGGCCTGACTGAGGACCTGTGGAAAAGATTGTTACTTGACTCCCAGCAGAGTCTTCTCCCCTTCTTTCTTTGATTACTAGAACTCAAATTTTAACTCTTCAGCTAAAGACTACAATTCCCAGCCTTCCCTGCAACTAGGTAGAAACATTTGTCTAATTTCTGTCCAATAGGATGAGTACAGTTCTGGTTGGGCACTTACATGGAAGCTGTGTGCCTATCACTTTGTCTCTTCTCTTCTCATTGGCTAGGGATGGTGGTGTTGATCTCTTTCTGACCATGCAGGTAAAGAGAATGTTAGTGAGGTGATGGAGCAACAGGATTGGTACCCTTATAAAAGAGACCCTAGAGAGCTCTCTTGCTTCTTCTGCCATGTAAGTGTTAGGTAGGATAGATAGCAAACCAAGCCAGGGAGGAGGAGGGAGAAAGGCTTTTGAGAATTACCATCTTCCAGGACACTGTGCTGGGTTGCAGGAAGTTTCCAGAATCCAAGATGGCAAAATACACTAACTAGACAGAGTGAACCTAGGACATTTAAAAGTATCAGAAACAGGAGCGTAGAACACAGGACCCCATGCACAACCTAAGTAGAATTTTCCCTGTTTTCTCACGCCTCTTTGAGCCTCAGAGAAATGACACCAATCTCTATACTCCACCTTAAAATTACAGCTCAGTCTGAAGAGAAATGAAGTGATTCCAAGGAAGGTTAAAGAATGTCAAACAAAATTCATGCACACTTCACAATAAATAGAAAGTCAGTAGAAATCTGCCCATGTTAACCATAAACAAGATATTTATGTTAATGGCATAGCAACTACAATAACAAACTTTCAGAGAAGAGACAAAAAGAGGGAAATTTGTAGCATTAGATGCTTGTATCAGAATATATAAATAAATCAGAAAAACCAATAAAAAAGACAGTAAACAAAACAGGCAAAAGACTTGAACAAGTACTTTAAGAGGAAAACATTCAAATGGGTCAAATAATGTGAAGAAAGCTGCTCACCCCATGAGTAATCAGAACAGTGCGACTCAAAACCATAATGCTGTATAAATATACAACCATTATTTTGGCAAAAGTTTAAAAGTCTCACAATAGCAAGAGAAGGCAAAGATATTAAGTAATAGGAATTTTCAAAGCCACTTGGGTTCCATGTGCATTGGTACAAACATTTTGGAACATTATTTGACATTATTAACTAAATCTGAATATGTGTATACCCTATGACCTAACAATTTCCTTCCTGGGGGGTACTCTAACCTTCAGAAATGTGAGTGCATAGCCACCAGTGGTCATGTAAGAGAATTTCGTAGGCAAAAACCAGACACAAACCAAACACCCATTTCCCGCAGAGTGGATAAACTATAACCTTTAGTGGCATGCTGGGAGATGTGTAGCAACGGGGTGGGCGGAAGCCCTGATCTGTAGCATTTGCCAGTTTCCATGATGTAAATACTCTCACCACGGCCAATTTCTGGCTCCCAACATATCAACCAGCTTGCAAAGTTCTGCAAAATTTAACAATCAGCTTTTCTGAGTCTATACAAACTGGTCCCTGAACATCACTGAGTTGATTCCTACCCTGGAATACTACACAGCAACAAAAATGAATGAACATTACATAGCAACACACACCAACATGGATACATCTCCCAAATGTAATTTTGACCAAAATAAACAAATCACAGAAGAGCACATGGAGAATGATTCCATTTATATAAAGTTCAAAATCGGCCAAGTTAACTCAGAATGTGTATGGATGCATACGTAGGTGGTAAAAGTTTAACTAGCCGGGGAGAGGTCACCACAAAAGTGAGGATATGGGTAACTCTACTGGGGAGAAGATTGTAAGTGGGAAAGAACATGTGATGAACTTCTGGGTGCTGGCATGTTCTATTTCCTGACCTTAGTGGAGTCATATGGGTGTTCTCTTTGCAAGTGTTTGTTGAATTACACATACAGGTTGTGTGCATCTTTGTGTGCGTAAGCTGTCATCAGTGCTGTGTTGGAGCCTGCTGGCCCTGCTCACACCAGCGTGAGAGCCGGCTGTGCTCTCTCTTCCCAACTCCACAGTCGGTGACAGGTTGGTGGCTTGAAATCAGCCCAGGTGGGAATGCTTACACCACTGTAATTG
>JAPYXV010000121.1:0-15197 GCA_028533065.1 Trachops cirrhosus | reverse complement strand
AGTTTTAGGGTAGGGTTAGTTTTAGGGTTAGAGTTAGTGATAGGACTATGGAAAGGGTTAGGTTTATTGTTATGTTTATGGTTAGTGTTAGGGTTAGGGCCAGGGTTAGGTTTAAGTTTTGTTAGGGCTATCGTTACATTTAGGGTTTGGGCTAAATTTAGCGATAGGGCTAGGTTTAGGGTTATGGTTAGGGCTTATTTAAGGGATAATGTGAAGTTTAGGGGTAGGGTTAGGTCTAGAGTTATGTTTAGGTTTAGGTTCAGGGTTAGGGTTAGGTTTACGTCTGGGTTAGGTTTAGAGTTAGGTTTAGGGATAGGTTTAGGGTTATGGTTAGGTTTAAGGTTAGGGATATGGCTAGGATTAGTGTTAGGTTTAGGGTTAGGGTTAGGGCTAGGGATAGTGTTAGGGTTAGGGTTAGGTTTAGAGTTTTGGTCAGCATTAGGGTTAAGTTTTGGTCTAGATTTAGTGTTAGGTTTTGGTTTAATGTGTGGGCTAGGACTAGGTTTATGATTAGGTAGGGTTAGGTTTAGGGTTAGTGTTAGGGCTAAGGTTAGTGATAGGGCATGTTAAGGGTTTGGGTTAGGACTAGGATTACGTTTAGTGCTATTGTTTTTGTTGACGTTAGCGCTAGAGTTAGGGTTAGGGCTAGTGTTAGGGTAGGGGTAGGTCTAGGATTATGCTTAGAGCTATGGTTTGGGTTAGGATTAGGGTTAGTGTTAGTGTTATGGATAGGGTTAGTTTAGGGTTAGGGTTATGAATAGGACTAAGGGTTAGGTTTAAGTTTATGGTTATTGTTAGTGTTAGGGTTATGGCTACGGTTAGGTTTAGGGTTAGTTTTAGCATTAGTGTTAGTGCTAGGTTTTGGCTTAATGTTAGGGTTAAGGTAGAGTTATATTTAGTGCTAGGGTCAGGGTGAGGGTTAAGGTAGGGTTAGGGATAGGGTTAGGATTAGAGTTAGGGATAGGGATAGGGTTAGGGTTAATGTTGGGTCTAAATTTAGGTATAGGGTTAGTTTTGAGGTTAGTGTTTTGGCTAAGTTTAGGGGTAGGGTGAAGGTTAGGGCTAGGGTTAGGTTTAGTGTTAGCATTATTGTTTCGTTTAGGGTTAGTGTTAGGGTTAGGCCTAAGCTTAGGTTTAGGGTTAGGATGAGGGCTAGGGTATGGGTATGGTGAGGGCTAAGTTTTGGTATAGGCTTAGGTTTAGGGTTAGGGTTAGGGCTAGGTTTAGGGTTACAGTTAGGGATAGGGTTAGGTTTAGGGATAGGGTTAGCTTTAGCTTTAGGCTTAGGGCTAGGGCTAGGTTTAGGGTGATGGTTAGGGTTAGGCTTATGGTTAGAGGTAAGTTTACATTTAAGGTTAGGGCTCAGTTTAGGGATGGGGTAGCTTTACGTATAGGTTTAGGTAAGGTCTAGGGATGGGGCTAGGATTAGGCTTAGGGTTAGCCTTATTGTTTGGTTTAGGGTTGTGATTAGGACTAGTGTAAAGTTTAGGGTTAGGGGTAGGGCTAGGGTTAGGGTTAGAGCTAGGGCTGCAGTTTGTGTATCTTTGGGGCTAGGGTTATGTATAGAGGTAGGGTTAGGGTTAGTGTTAGGGTTAGGTTTAGGACTAGGGTTAAGGTTAGGGTTCTGGCTGTGTTTACATTTAGTTCTAGGGTTAGGGTTTAGGTTAGTGTAAGGTTTAAGGTTAGGCTTAGGACTATGGTTAGGTTTAGGGTTAGGTTTAGTTTTAGGTCTAGGGCTAGGGTTAGGGTTAGGGTTAGCGTTATTTCTCAGTTTATGGTTAGTCTTAACGCTAGGATTAGGTTTTGGGCTAGCCTTAGGGTTAGGGGTAGGATTAAGGTTTGAGTTTAGGTTTACGGTTAGGTTTAAGTCTAACGTTATGGTTAGGGTTAGGGTTAGGTTTAGGCTTAGGGCTAGAGTTAGATTTCGGGTTAGGGCTAAATTTAGGGATAGGTTTAGGTATAGGGTTATGGTTAGGGCTAGTGTTAGGGATAAGGCTGTGGTTAAGGTTAGTGCTAGGGTTCCGGTTAGGGTTCTGTTTAGGATTAGGTTTTACATTAGGTCTAGGCTTAGGTTTAGGGGTAGGGCAAGAGCTAGGTTTAGGGTTAGCATTAGGTTTAGGGTTTGGTTTAGGTTTAGGGCTTGGTTAGCGTTTGGGATGCGGGTAGATTTAGGGATAAGGTTAAGTTTGGCGTTAGGGTTATGGCTGGTGTTAGGGTTAGAGCTTGGGGTTAGGGTTAGGTCTACGGTTAGTGATAGCACTAGCGTTTAGTTTAGTGTTAGAATTAGGGCTAGGGTCAGAGTTAGGGTTATGGCTAAATTTACGAATAGGGCTAGAGCTAGGGATAGGGTTAGGGTTATGGTTAACATTATTTTTCAATTTATGGTTAAGGTTAGGGCTCTTGTTATATGTAGGTTTAGGGTTATGGTTAGGTTTATCATTTGGTCTAACACTCTGGTTAGGGTTACGGTTAGTGCTACAGTTATGTTTAGGTCTAGGTTTAGCATTAGTGATAGGTTTAGAGTTAGGGCTATGGCTAGTGCTATGGTTAGTTTTAGGGATAACGTTATTATTCCATTTAGGGTTAGAGTAAGTGTTAGGGCTAAGTTTAGGGTTAGGGTTAGGTTCGGGCTACGGTTAGGGTTAGGGATAGAGCTAGGGATAGGGTTAGGTTTAAGGTTACGGTTAGGGCTAGATTTCTGTTAAGGTTTGGTTTAAGTTTAGAGATAGGGTTAGGGTAGGTCTAGGGTTAGGGTAAGGACTAGGGATAGGGATAGGGTTACTCTTAGTTTTAGCGTTATTGTTTGGTTTAGGGTAAGTTTCGGGCTAGTGTTATCATTAGGGTTAGTGTTAGGGTTAGGTTTATGACTAGGGTTAGGGTTAGGGTTCGGGATGGGTTTACATTTAGGTCTAGGCTTAGGGGTAGGTTTAGGGTTAAGGTCAGGGTTTGGGCTAGGGTTACCTTTAGGTCTAGGGTTAGGGTTTTGCTTAGGGTTAGAGTTATTGTTCGGTTCAGGGTTGGTTTAAGGCTAGAGTTTGGCTTAGGTCTAGGCTTAGGGTGAGGGTTAGGTTTAAGGCTAGGTTTGGGTTTAGGTTTAGGGTTATGGTTAGGGTTGTGTTAGGGTTAGGGTTATGGTTAATGTTAGGGTTAGGGCTCGGGTTACATTTAGGGCAAGGGTTCGGCCTAGGTTTAAGGTTAGGGTTAGGTTTAGGGCTAGGGTTAGGGTTAGGGTTTGTGTTAGGACTATGGTTAGGGTAGGGTTAGGGCTAGGGTTTGGGTTAGGGTTATGGTTAGTGCTGAGTTTGGGGTTAGTGTTAGGTTTAGGGCTAAGGTTAGGATTAGGACTAGGGTTAGTTTTAGGGTTAGGGCTAGGGTTAGGTTAGGGCTAATTAGTGCTAGGGATCAAGTTAGGGATGGTGTTAAGTCTAGGATTAGTTTTAGCGTTTGGGAGAGGGTAAGGGGTAGGTTTCGGGTTAGAGTTAGAGTTATGTTTAGGTTTAGGTTTAGGACTCGTGCTAAGTTTAAGTTTAAGTTAGGACTAGGGTTAGGGCAAATGTTATGGTGAGGGTTAGGGCTACGGTTAGGGTTACGTCTAGATTTAGGTTTAGGTTAAGGGTTAGGGTTAGCCTTATATTTCTGTTTAAGTTTAAGTTTAAGTTTAGGGCTGGTTTTATGGTTAGGGTTAGGGTTAAGGATAGGGTTTCATTTAGGTCTGGGGTTAAGGTTAGGTTTAGATTTAGGGTTAGGTCTAGGATTAGGCTTATTATGAGGTTTAGGTTTAGGGTTAGGTTTAAGCCTAGGGTAATATTTAGGGTTAGGGTTAGGGCTAGTGTAAGGGTTAGGTTAGGGTTAGGTTTAGGGTTAGGCTTAGGGCTATGGTTAGGGTTAGCGTTAGGGCTAATTTTAGGAATATGATCAGGGTAAGGGTTAGGGTTAGCCTTAGGTTAGCGTTAGGGTTAGGGTTAGGGTTACAGTGATGGCTAACATTAGGGTTAGGGTTAGGGCTAATTTTAGGTATAGGGTTATGGCTACATAGGGTTAGGGTTAGGTTTAGGGTTATCATTATTGTTCTGTTTAGTGTTAATGCTGGGGCCAGTTTTATGGTTAAGGTTAAGGTTTTGGCAAGGTTAGTGTTCGGGCTAGCTTTAGCGATAGGGTTCGGGTTAGGATTAGCAGTATTCTTTTTAGGGTTAAGTTTAGGTCTAGTGTTATAGTTAGGGATAAGGTTAGGGCTAGTGTTTTGCTTAGGGTTAGTCTTAGGTCTGCAGATCAGTTTAGGGTTCGTGTTAGGGTTAGGGTTATCTTTAGGTCTATCGTTAGCATTAGGGTTAGGGGTTCTGTTAGGGTTAGGGTTAGGTTTAGGTTAGGGTTAGAGTTAGTACTATGGTTTGGGTTATGTTTCGGGATAGGTTGAGGGCTACGGTTAAGGGTAGGGTTAGATTTAGGAGTAGGGTTAGGTTTATGGCTAGGGTTAGTGTTAGTGTTAGGATTAAGTTTAGGTCTACAGATAGGTTTAAGTTAGGGTTAGGGCTAGGGTTAAGGTTAGGGTCTGGTTGAGGGATACGGTTAGTGCTAGGGTTAAGGTTAGGGTTGGGGCTAAGTTTAGGGATAAGGTGAGGATTAAGATTAGTTTTAGGGCTACAGTTGAAGTTAGGGTTAGGGTTCGGGCTTGGGTTAGGTTTAGCATTATTATTCAGTTTAGGGTTAAATTTAGGGCTATGTTATTGATAGGGTGGGGTTAGGTTTAGGACCAGGCTTAGGGATAGGATTAGGTTTAGGGTTAGTGTTATTACTTGGTTTTGGGTTAAGGTTAGGGATAGTGTTATGCTTAGGGTTACTATTAGGGTTAGGTCTAGCTTTCTGGTTAGGGTCAGGGGTAGGGTTATGTATGGAACAACGTTTAGGGTATGTGTTAGGCTAAGCATTAGGAGTAGTGTTAGGGTTAAAGTTAGGGTTAGGGTAGATTTACGGCTAGAGTTATGGTTATGGTTAGGGTTTGTGTTAGATTAGGGTTAGGGCTGGGTTTAGGGTCAGGGCTAGGGTTATGGTTTGGGCAATGGTTAGGGTTAGAGTTAGGGTTAGGTTTTGTATTAGGGGTAGGGTTATGGTTAGGGAAAAGGTTTGGTTTGGAGTTGTGGTTAGGGCTAGGTTTAGGGTTAGGTTTAGTTTTAGTGTTAGCGTTATTGCTTGGATTAGGGATGAGGTTAGGGCTGGTGTTATGGATGTTGTTCGGGTTAGGGTTAGGGCTATAGTTAATGTTTGGGCTAGGTGTAGGGTTATGGTTAGGGTTGGGCATCCAGTTACTTTTAGTGTAGGGTTAGTTTTAGGGTTAGGGTTAGGGGTAGGTTTAGGGATAGGGTTTGAGCTAAAATTAGGGGTAGGTTTAGGTTTAGGGTTAGGGTTAGGGTTCAGTTTAGGTCTAGGGTTAGGATTAGGGTTAGTTTTAGGGTTAAGGTTAGGACTAGTGTTAAGGATAGGTTAGAGTTATGATTAGGGCTAGAATTAGGGTAGTGTTATGGATAGGTTTAGGGTTAGTTTTAGAGTTAGGATTCAGCTTATGGTTAGTACTAGGGTTAGTTTTAGGTTTATGGTCAGGGTTAAGGCTAGGGTCAGAGTTAGGTTTAGGTTTAGGGGTAGGGTTAGGATTAGGGTTACTTTAAGGGTTAAGATTAGAGTTATGGTTCGGATTACTGTTAGGTTTAGGCTTAGGGTTAGGGCTAGTGTTAAGGATAGGGTTAGAGTTAGGTTTAGTGCTAGAGTTGGGGTAGTGTAACGGATAGGTTTAGGATTATTGATAGAGTTTCGATTCAGGTTATGGTTAGGGCTAGGGTTAGGTTTAGGTTTAGGTTCAGGGTTAAGGCTAGGGTTAGGGTTAGGGTTAGGGCTGTTTTTACAGATAGGTTTAGGATTAGGGTTAGGGTTAAGGCTGGGGTTAGGTTTAGGCTTAGGACTAAGTTTAGGGATAGGCTTAGGTTTTGGTTTAGGGTTAGGACTTGGTTAAGGCTAGGGTTAGGATTAGGGTTAGATTTAGGGCTACAGTTATGGTTATGTTTAGTGTTAGGGTTATGGCTAGTATTAGTGTTAATGTTAGGTTTAGGTTTTAGGTTAAGGTTATGGTTAGGTGAGAGTTTAGAGATAGGGTTAGGGCTATTGATAGGGTTAAGGTTTAGGATTAGGGTAGGTTTAATGTTAGAGTTAAGTCTAGGGTTAGGGTTCAGGTTTGAGTTAGGGTTAGGTCTAGATTTAGGATAGTGTTAGGGTTATGTTTAGGATTAATGTTAGAGTTAGGGGTCAGGTTATGTTTAGGGCTAGGGGTAGGTTTAGGGTTATGTTTAGGGTTAGGGCTAGGGTTAGGCTTCAGTTTAGGTATAGGGTTAGGGTTAGGGCTAGGGTTAGGATTAGGGTTAGCACTTTGGTTTGGATAAGAGTTAGCATTACGTTTAGGGTTACGGTTAGGTAGAGTTAGGGTTAGTGTATGCCTAAATTTATGGATAGGGTTAGAGCTAGGGCTAGGGTGAGGGTTAGGGGAAGCATTATTGTTTTGTTTAGGGTTAAGGATAGGACTAGTGTTAAGGTTGTTTTAATGTTTGCAAGGGTTGTGGTTGTGCTGAGGTTAGTGCCAGGTTTAGCACTAGGAATCACATTATTTTTTGGTTTAGGGTTAGTGCTTCAGTCAGTTTTAGGGATAAGATTAGGATTAGGTTTCGGGTTAGTTTTAGGGCTATGGCTAGGTGTACTGTTAGGTTTGGGGCTAGGATTAGGGCTAGGGTTAAGGTTAGAGTTAGGTTTAGTGTTAGGGTTGGAGCTCAAGTTACGGTTAGGTTTAGGGTTAGGTTTAGTGTTAAGGTTAGTGTTAGGGGAAAGGATAGGGTTGGGGTGCCATTAGGTTTATGGTTAGGGCTACTGTTAGATTTTTCGTTAGGTTTAGGGTTAGGCCTAGGGGTATGGTTAACGTTATTGTTAGGGCTATGTTTAGGGATATGATTAGCTTAGGGTTAGGGTTACAGTTAAGGCTAACATTAGGGTTAGGTTTACGGCTAATTTTAGTAATATGGTTAAGGATAAGGCTATGCTTAAGATTAGGGTTAGCATTATTGTTCGGTTTAGAGTTAATGTTAGTGGTAGTGTTATGGTTAGGGTTAGGGTTCGGGCAAGGTTAGGGTTGGGTCTAGGGTTAAGGCTAGGTTTAGGGTTAGGGTTAGCACTATTGTTGGGTTTAGGGTTAAGTTTATGTCTACTGTTATAACTAGGGATTGGGTTAGGGCTAGTGTTTGGGTTAGGGCTAGGTTTCGGTCTAGGGTTCCTGTTATGGTTCCTGGTAGGGTTAGGGTTGAGTTTACAGCTAGGGTTATCGTTAGGGTCATGGTTAGGGCTTTGGTTAGGGTTAGGGCTAAGAAGGGTGTAGGGCCAAGGCTAGCTAGAGGGGTAGGTTTAGGTTTAAAACACATCAGTGTACTGTTTAGTGTCTGACTGGGAAAAAATAGTTTTATGAATGTGAAGGAATACATGAATCTAACCACATATATTCTGTAATAATGTGTATAGTTCTGATTGAATACTAAGGAACTTTTTCAACCATTGTCACTAACAGGGAAATGAGAGTGTCTTGCACAACAGATGTCCAAGAGAACATGTACATTGTATATATTACTCACTGTAGTGCTTTCAGTGGCAGTTGTCTCTAGTAATACATACTGTTTTATCAATTCTGTAGTTGTGTTTTTCTGAAATGCCACTACTTGCTAAATTTCATTAAGAGATACTTTCCAATATCAACTCTGTGTTACAATTGAGTTCACAGTGTTCTAACTTACTGTCTCCTTTAAGTAGAAAAAACCCTGCATTAAACAATCCTCCAAAGCACTGTTTCATGTAAAGTGTATAGCGAAGTTAAGATGTCTGTGTACTCTGTTATACTACACTGGGAGAAATGGTTTTGTGAATGTGAAACCGAACATGAATCTAGTACCACACTTTCTGTAAGAACGTGCATTTCTGTGATTTAATGGTGACGTACATTTTCAATGGAAGTCAGTTTCTCGAGATTGAGACTACTTTGAAGAACGTATGTAGAAGACATCTTGTGGTACATTGTTTAAAACTTTACTCAAAGTACAACTCTCTGTACAATTAGAATTTTATGCTATCTCCTGCAATAAATAACTTTTTATCACTACTAGAGGTTCTTTTTCTGAGATGTAACTTTTATACTAATTTTCGTTAGAATTACCTGCCAATATAAACTCTGTGTTACAACTGAGTTAACAGTGTTCTAACATATTGTCTTCTTTAAGTAGAAAAATCCCTGCAGTAAACAACCCTTCAAAGTCCTGTTTCATGTAAAAAGTATAGCGAAGTTAAGATGTCCGTGAACATTGTTATATCTGACCGGGAGAAAATGGACTTGTGAATGTGAAACTGAACATCGATGAGGCAGCATACCTTCTGTAACAGCATGTATTTTTCTGATTGAGTAGTATGGAACTTGTCCAACAGTTGTCAGCCACTTGAAAAGGACTGTCTTGAATAACTCATGTGTAGCACAACGTGTACATTGTTTAGAGCATTACTCAAAGTACAACTTTCAGCACAATAAGAAAATAATGCTGTCTCCTCTGATACTTTTTTTTTAACACTACTGGAGGTTGTTGTTCTCAAATGCCCCATTGGTACTACTTTTTATTAAGAGTTACCTTCGAATATCAAGAATGTGTTACAATGGAATTAACAATGTCCTAAGGTAGTCTCTTCTTTAAATAGGAGATGAACTGCAGTACCAACTCCTCCAAAGTATTCCCACATGTAAAATTTTTGAGAGGATAATACATGTGTGTACGGTGTAGTATCTGAATGGGAGAAAATGGTTTTGTGAATGTGAGCCATTATATTAATCTAACAGCACACTCTCTGTAACAATGCGTATTTCTCTGATTGAAGAGTGAGGATCCTTTCCAACCATTGCCAGTGACGTGGAAATGAGGCTGTCTTCGCACAATGCATGCCCTAGAGAACATGCTGTACATTGTTTACCTTAGTCAATGTACTCCTTTCCAGTAGGTGTCGAAATGAATGAAGTCTCTAGTAATACCTAGTGTTTTAACAATCCTGTAGTTGTGTTGCACAGAAGTGCCACTATTGAGGTAATTTTCATTCAGCCTAAACCCTAGACCCAACCCTAACCTTTCCCGAACCCTAACCCTAACCATAACACTACCACTAGCATTAACTCTCAACCGAACAATAATGCTTACCCTAATCTTAACCATAGCCTTATATTAAACAAATTTCTAAAATTAGCCGTAAACCTAACCCTAATGTTAGCCTTAACCGTAACCCTAACCCTAAGCTAATCATATCCCTAAACATAGCCCTAACAATAACCTTAACCATACCCCTAAGCCTAAACCTAACCAAAAAACTAACAGTAGCCCTAACCATAAACCTAATGGTACCCCTAACCCTAGCCTTTCCCCTAATACTAACCTTAACACTAAACCTAAACCTAAACTTAACCGTTACTCGAGGTCCAACCCTAACACTAACCGTAAGACTAAACCTAACTCTAACCCTAACCCTAGCCCTATACCTAGACCTAAAGCGAACAGTACACCTAGACATAGCCCTAAAACTAACCCGAAACCTAATCCTAATCCTAACCCTAAAACTGACTGAAGCTCTAACCCTAAACCTAGCCCTAACCCTAATCCTAGCCCTACTCTAAAACTAATCCTATCCCTAAATATAGCCCTAATCCTAACCCCAACCCTATCCCTCACCCTAAACCTAAATCTAAGCCTAATCCACCCCTAGAGTGAACCCTAACCCTTATCCTAAACCAAACCCTAACATTAACTCTAACCCTAACCCTACACGTTAATGTAACCCTAAGCCTACCCCTAACCCTAATCCTAGCCCTAACCCTAACCCTAAATCTAACACTAGACCTAAAATTAACCTGAAACCAAACAATAATGTGATTCCTAGTGCTAAACCTGGCACTAACTTCAGCACAACCACAACCCTTGCAAACATTAAAACAACCTTAACACTAGTCCTATCCTTAACCCTAAACAAAACAATAATGCTTCCCCTAACCCTCACCCTAGCCCTAGCTCTAACCCTATCCATAAATTTAGGCATACACTAACCCTAACTCTACCTAACCGTAACCCTAAACGTAATGCTAACTCTTACCCAAACCAAAGTGCTAACCCTAATTCTAACCCTAGCCCTAACCCTAACCCTATACCTAAACTGAAGCCTAACCCTAGCCCTAACCCTAAACATAACCCTAAACCTACCCTTAGCCCTAAACCTAAACCAAACCCTAACTCTAACATTATTCCTAAACATAACCCTAACACTATCTTAAATCTAACCCTAACCCTAACTGAAATCCGAACCCTAACCTTAGCCTTAACTCTAACATTAAACCTACCTTAATCCTAAACCTTAACCCTATCAATAGCCCTAACCCTATCTCTAAACTCTCACCTAACCATAACCTTAACCTAAAACCTACATCTAACAGTAACCCTAATACTAGCCATAACCCTAACACTAAACATAACCATAACTGTAGCCCTAAATCTACCCTAATCCTAAACCTAGCCCTAACCAATTCCTAACCCTAAACCAAAACCTAACCCTATCTCTAAACTTAGTCCTAAGCCTAAACCTAACCCCAGCCTTAACCCTAACCCTAATCCTAAACCTATCTCTAAACTGAGGTATTTCTCGGTTTTTCTCAACCAAGAAATAACGCTAACCCTTACCCTAACCCTAGCCCTAGACCTAAAACTAAACCTAACCCTAAACCTAACTATAGTCCTAAGCCTAACCTTAAACCTTACACTAACCTAAACCCTAACCCTAGAACTAAACTTATCCCTAGCCCTAACCCTGACCCTTCCCCTAAATCTAGCCCTAACCCTAGACCTAAATGTAAACACAGCCAGAACCCTAACCTTAACCCTAGTCCTAAACCTAACCCTAACACTAACCCTAACCCTAACCCTATACATAACCCTAGTCCTAAACATACACAAACTGTAGCCCTAGCTCTAACCCTAACCCCAGCCCCACCCCTAACCCTAAACATTACACTAGTCCTAATCACAACCCTAAACCGAACAATAAGGCTAACCCTAAGCCTAATCCTAGCCCTATCCCTAGACCTAACCTAAACCTAGATGTAAAGCTACCCCATCCCTAAACTGAGCCCTAACCTTAAAGGTAAATTTGCCCCTAACCATAAGCCTAACCCTAACCATAACCCTAAACCTAACCCTTGCCCTAAGCCTAAACCTAAGCCTATTCCTAAACTTAGCCCTCACCATACCCATGCCCTAGCCCTAAACTTAACCCCAACCCTAACCTAACCCTAGCCCTAACCCTAGCCCAACCCCTAAACTTAGCCAAAACACTAACCTCAAAACTAACCCTATACCTAAATTTAGCCTCAACACTAATATTAACCCTAGCCCTATCCCTAACCCCAAACCTAATCCTTGCCATAACCCTAGCCGTAAACATAAACCGAGCCCTATGCTTAACCCTACACCTATCCCTAAACCTAACCCTAACCCTAACATTAAACCTAGCCCTAAATGTAACACTTGCCCTAATCCTAAACCCAACCCTAGCCAAAACACTTACCCTAGCCTGAACCCTAACCCTAAACATAACACTACCACTAAACTTAACCCTAAATCAAGCAGTAACGCTAATCCTGACTCTACCCTAGCTCGACCCCTAACATTATCCCTAAACTTTGCCCTAACCCTAACACTAACCATAGCACTAACCCTCACCCTAAACATAAGACCATCCCTTAACTTAGTCCTAAAGTTAACCTTAACCATAGCTGTAGCCCTAACACTAAACCTAACCCTAAACCTAAACCTAAGCCTAGCCCTTACTCTAACCCTAACCTTAACACTCACCCTAACCCTAACACTAAATTTAACCTTATCCCTAAACCTAGCCCTAACCCTAACCCTACCCTAACCTAGCCCTAAATGTAACAGTATCCCTAACCCTAAATGTGCCCATAACCTTACACATAAACCTAACCCTATACCTAAACCTAGCCCTAGCCCTAACCATATCCCTAAATCCAATGCTAACCCTAATCCTAACCCTAGCCATAATCAAAATCCCAGCCCTAACCCTAGCCCTAAACCTAACCATAAACTTTACCCTAATCCAAAATCTAACTCTACCCCTAGACCTAACCCTAAACCTAATCCTAACGCTAACCCTAACCATAGCCCCCAACGTAACCCTAGCCCTGAATGTATCCCTAACCCTAACTCTAGCCCTAAACGTAACGTTACACCTAAACATAACACCATAACTATGCAGAAGTCTAAACCGAAAAATAATGCCAAATGTAAACCTAACCCCAACCCTAGCCCTAACCCTAACTTTAGCCTTAACCTGAATCCTAGACCTAACTTAACCCCAAACATACCCCTAACCCTAACCTTAGTCTTAAACCTTATCATAAACCTAACTGTATCCCTAACACAGCCCTAACCCTAAAACTAACCCTAACCACACACCAATTCTTAACCTTAAACCTAGCCCTAAATATAACCAAACCCTACACTAACCCTAACCCTAGCCCTAAACCTAGACCTAACGCTAAACCTAGCCCTAACCCCAATGCTAGCCCTAACCCTAAACCTAACCATAACACTATACCTAACCGACAACCTAAACCGAAAAATAACGCTAAACGTAAACCTAACCCTAACCATAGCCCTAACCCTAACCCTAGCCTTAACCCTAACCCTAGATGTAACCTTAAATCCAAACATAAACCTATCTCCAACCAAAGCCCTAACTCTAACACTAAAACTAATGCTAGCCCTCTTCCTAACCCTAATCCTAATCCTAGCACTAACCCTAGCCCTAAATATACCCTGAGCCCTAACCCTAACCCTATACTTACCCCTAACCCTAATCATAACTCTAACACAAACCCTAGCCAGAAAGGTAACCAAGACTTAACCTCAACCCTAAACCTAGTCCTAAATATACCCCAAGCCCTAACCCTAACCCTATCCTTATTCCTAACCATAACCCTAACTCTAACCCTAACCCTAGCCGGAAAGTTAACAAAGACTGAACCCTAAGCCTAAACCTCAACCTAGCCATAACCCTAACCCTAGCCCTAAACATAACCCTAGCCCTATCATTAACCCTAGCCCTAAACAAAACCCTAACCCTAAGACTAATCCTAAACCTAGCCCTAACCCTAACTGTAAACTTAACACTTTTCAACCCTAGACCGAGAGGTAAACTTAACCGTAGCCCTAGATCTAATCGTAACCTAACCTTAGACTTAACCCTAAACATAGCCCCACTCTACCCTTAACCCTAAACATAACACCATCCCTAAACTTAACCCTAAACCGAAAAATAATGCAAAATCTAACCCTTACCATTAACCTATACCTAACCCTAAACCTAACCCTAACCCTAAACATCACCCTAACCCTAACTCTAGACCTAACACTAACCCTAGCACTAACCTAACCCTAAAGCTGACCCTATCCTAAATTTACCTTAACCCTAATGCTAGCCGTAATCCTAAAGATACCTGTGACCCTAACCCTAAAAAACACATTATCCCTAACCCTACCCGACCCCTAATCTTACCCCTAAACTTAGCCCTAAACCTAACCCTAAACCCACACCTAACCCTAACACTAAACCTTTCCCTAATTCTAACCATAACCCTATCCCTATCCCTAACTCTAAAACTAATGCTACCACTAAACTTAACCCTACACTTAAACGTAACCTGAACCCTCGCCCTAACTCAAGCCCTATCCCTAAACCTTACCGTAAAGCTAGCCCTAACCCTAGCCCTAAATGTAACCCGAGCCCTAACCCTAACCCAACCCTTAAACCTAACCCTACCCTTACACCTAATCCTAAACTTACCCTAACCCTAACACCTAACACTAACCCAACACCTAAACCTAACTCTAACCCCTAACCCTAACCCTAACTTCTAAACCCTATCCTAAACCGCAAGTGAACCTAACCTGAACCCTAACCATTATGGAAACCCAAACAACAACCCTAACACTAGCCCCAGCCCTAGCCCTACCCTTACACCAAAGCCTACCCTAAACATAATCCTAAACCTTATCCTAGCCTTAGAAGTAGCGCTATCCTTAATCGTGACCTTAAACCTGACTCCAGACCTAACCCTAACCTGAAACTAAACCCAGCCATAAAACTAACCCCAACCTTTTCCCTATACAGAGCCCCAAACCTAACACTAAACGTAACCCTCACCCTAACCCTCGCCCTAACCATCACCCTAACCCTATATCTATCCCTAAACCAAAACCTAACCAAAAACCCTATGCTAACCCTAAGACCTTTGTCTTTATTAAAATTACTACCAAGAAAAATGAAACACAAGCACCAACTTACACCATGCAAAAAATAAATTCAAGATGGATAAAAGACTTACATATAAACCGTGACACAATCAAAGTCCTAGAGGGGAAACATAGGCAGGAAAATCTCAGATATTGCACGCAGAAACTTTTTTACCAACACGTCCCCTAGAGCAAAGGACATAAAGGAAAGAATAAACAAATGGGATCTCATCAAAATGAAAAGCTTCTGCATGGCTAAAGAAAACAGTATTAAAATAAAAAGAGAACCAACTGTATGGGAAAACATATTTGCCAATGATACCTTAGACAAGGATTTAATCTCCAAAATATATAACAAACTTACACGTCTCCACTCTAAGAAGACAAGCAACCCAATCATAAAATGGGCAAAGGACTTGAATACACACTGTGCCAAGGAGGACATACAGAGGATACAGAGACAAATGAAAAGTTGCTCAGTGTCGCTAGCTATCAGAGAGATGCAAATGAAAACCACAATGAGATACCACTTCACACCAGTCAGAATGGCCATCATAAACAAAACAACAAACAACAAGTGCTGGAGAGCTTGTGGAGAAAAAGGGACCCTAGTGCACTGTTGGTGGGATTGCAGACTTGTAAGACCACTATGGAAAACAGTATGGAACATCCTCAGAAAACTAAAAATGGATCTGCCTTTTGACCCAGCAATTCCACTGCTGGGACTATATCCTAAGAACCCTGTAACTCCATTCCAAAAGAACTAATGCACCCCAATGTTCAGAGCAGCAC
>JAPYXV010001209.1:0-14329 GCA_028533065.1 Trachops cirrhosus | reverse complement strand
TCCTCCTTGGGTCCAACTTCTTTAGGACTCTGAGCTTCCTGGACTTCCTGGAATTCTATTTCCTTTGCCAGATTGGGGAAGTTCTCCTTTATTATTTGTTCAAATAAGTTTTCTACTTGTTGCTCTTCCTCTTCCCCTTCTGGCACCCCTATAATTCGGATGTTGGAACGTTTAAAGATGTCCTGGAGGTTCCTAAGCTTCTCCTCATTTTTTTGAATTCTTATTTCTCCATTCTTTTCTGTTTGGTTGTTCCTTTCTTCCTTCTGGTCCACTCTATTGTTTTGAGTCCCCGTGTCCTTCCCATCACTATTCATTCCCTGTGTGCTTTCCTTCATTTCTCTTATCATAGCCTTCATTTTTTCAACTAATTTGCGACCAAATTCAACCAATTCTGTGAGCATCCTGATCACCAGTGCTTTGAACTGTGCATCTGATAGGTTTGCTATCTCTTGGTCACTTAAAAGTATTGGCTCTGCAGCTTTGATTTGTGCTTAGGTTTGAGCCTTTTTTTTTTTTTTTTGATATGGTCGTGCCTGTTATGTATGAGGGGCGGAGCCTTAGGTGTTCTGCAGGGTGGGGCAACCCAGTCCCTGGGTTGTGACATTGTCTGTGGGGCAGTGTCCAAGAGGAAACAAAGGAGCTTGTTCCTCTCTCCATCAGATTTCAGTCCCTTCCGCCGCTTCCCCCAAGCTAACTGGGCCTTTCTGGTGCTAATTCCCATGTGGGTGGGCTTGTGCATGTTCTAGGACCCTATGGGTCCCTCCAACACACTCTCCTGCGAGGCTTGGAGTCTCCCCCTGTGCCTCAATCCCCACAGGTGTTTTCAGTGTCCCAAGGTTCTATTGCCCAGCAATGGGACCCTGGGTTGTGCAGTCTGTCTCACTGCCCAATTTTTCCTGCTTTATGTGCGTGTGAATGTGGCCTGGACAGCCAGGCGCCTTGCGCACAGTGCCTAGCTTCACAGTCACCATCTCTCTAGGTCTGCCAGCCACCTGTGCACTCGGGATGCCTTATGCGCCCAGTCCCACCACTCTTTGTGCCAACCCCTCATCCCCTGGCTGCCCAACTCCGCCCCTCCTACCGATCTGGATGAATAAATATATTTTTATCTCCTTGGTTGTCTGACTTCCATACAGTTCAATTTTCTGTCATATCTGGTTGTTATCTTGTTTCTAAATTGTTTCTGACCTTATTTTGGTTGTTCGAGGAGGCACAATGTGTCTACCTACGCCTCCATCTTGGCCAGAAGTCTAAGCATGTGAGTTTTGGGATGAGAGATCCTAGGGTCAAATCCCACATCCTCCCCATTAGATCACCTCTCAGAATTTAAAGGCATTGTCTGAGAAGAAGCATTAGCACTGTGCCTCCCAAGAGCAAGAACTGAATAGATGTGAGGCTTGTTATCCTATCCCAAGCTGGAGGAAAGTGAAGGTGGGAGTGGTGTCCCACTCAAACTTCCATCCAACTCAACGACTTTCCCCTTTCAAGCACTGTAGGATGAGAAGCAGAGGAAATGCTGTCCTGAAACCATCCTTGCTCTTTTCAAGTGTTCTGGAGAGAGAGCACTCAGCATCATCTTCTATCTGCTTCCTGGGGCTGAAAGTCCTGGACGCCACTCTGCAAATATTAAGTGCCTGCTAAGTGCTGCCTAATAACAATGCTCAAAACCTGGGCCTGCAGAGAGCCCACAGGGAACTGGCTGCCTAGCACTCTCTGAACCTCTTCACTTGTTTGTATCTTCCAGGTCCACTCTAGGCTCAGCCAATGTGATGCTTAATGTGACAATATGAAGCTTCAAAACTCATAGCGAGATGGAGTCTGTGGATGGGGCAGTCAAAAAAGCATGGTTTGGGGGGCAGAGACCTTAACTAAAATCTTGACCCTGCCCCTTAGTAACCAGTTCATATGGCAAGTTTCTTCCCTTCTCCAAAGCGGGGGTTGACATCACCTTCTTCATGGGCTGCAGCCACAATTACAGTTGCCAATGAAAAGGACCTTGCTCAGTGCCTGCATTAGGGACTGTTTTTATGACAGATAATCCTACAACTTGGTATTGCTTATTTTCTGTTTCTTTAGCTTTACTTCTTCTAGAAACATTGCTAAGAAGGAACAAAACCATCTGATCTAGACTTCATTTCTTTTTCATCCCTTTTTCTCTCTTTATTTGAGACTAAGACTAATGGAAAAATGGCCAAAGGATATTGAGTAGAAAGGATGAGGAAATGAAAAAGGGTCTCAAGAATCCACAAATTAAACATGCTGTTCTAGGTGGGCTGAATTTTGTTTAGCATCAAGCAGACCGACATTCAAAATGAAAAATATGCTTTATTTTTTCATGTCAGTAAAGATTTAATCAGAGGTAGCTCCAAAAATGAATGAGTAGGATCAAGCAATTTCATTGGCACATTAAATAAGACTTGTAGTTTAACGTTCTACTAAAGTTAACCATTTGTAACCACTTATGTGTAAAAACTTTCAATGGCAAATACTCCAGGTATCTGTCCTCCCTTTCTTCCATAGCAATAGAACCTGTAGCTAAGTATTGAACCTCTGAGAATAAAGACTACTTTCCTACTTTCCCTTGTATATAGGTGTGTTCAAGTGAATGAAAAGGAGGGATGTATGCAACTTCCCAGAAGTCTCCTTCAAGGGAACTTCTCTTACTACTCCTTTTTGCTGGCTGCAATGTGGCTTAATGGCTTGAACTGGAGTAGCCTCCTTGGACAATGAGGTGAGCCTGAGAATCGAGAACAACATGGAGAAGGAACGCAATATTCCCTGGTATTATTTACAATCATGTCAACTCTGGACCTTTACCCAGAATTTCACATAAGAAAAATTAATTTGTATCTTTTTTCAGACATTTGTTAATTTGGATTTTCAGTCTCTCACAGCTGATTCTAATCTTAACTTATTCAATCTGGATGGCATAGATATACAATTTCTTGAATTTTTTATAAGCATCAAAATCAGGCATTAAGATGTATTAAGTTGGTTTCCTGTGTTCATTGGTTTTGCTATGAACAGAACTCCTACTTCAGGAAGCAACAGGAACTGTCTTGGCTCTCATTTCAATGAAATTTGCTTTGTATGTACAAAAATCGCATTTACTTCTGCCATTTGATACTTAGGAGATTTGGATGTTTAATGGATCTTCACTACCAAAGATTTTTTCCCCTTGAGTTGTACATAGATGCTGCTCTTGGCTTTATTCATCCTTCCTGACAAATAAAAATCCTCAGAATATATTTACAGTTCTTTTGTGGTGGGTGGGGGATGGTTGGGTGAGGGTGGATATTTCAACTCTCTGAAGTTACCAAGGAACACAATCCTATAAACATATTTTTTTCTCCATTTGGACCTAGGTTCCATCTCTCTCTCTCTCTCTCTCTCTCTCTCTCTCTCTCTCTCTCTCTCTCTCTCTCTCTGTGTTTTGTTTTTGGTTTGTGCAGCAGGAACAGAGATCTAAGTTACATCAGTAAAATAGAAAAACCAGGAAAGCTTGTTTACTTGCTTTCTTTTATTTCTTCCCTTCCTTTCTTTTTTTTCTCTAAAGACTTTGAAACCATATAACCCTTTGAGAGACTAAAGAAAGAAAGAGCTTCTAGGCAGAAAAGGATTCAAAAACATACTTTGCATAATCTTCAAGGGTTCATGGGAGCCTTTCCAGGAACCGCACTTTAAGAATCAACATTATTACGCAGAAGAGGGACATTTTGGTCAGGTGGGTAGGTGTCTAGCTACACACTACAATTTTAAGAATGTCAGAAAATATCCCCTCCACAAAGAAATCTCCTTTTGAAACTTCTCCCCCTCTACCTCTTACTTTCTCGTTGAAGTTAGGTGCTAAAGTCTCTTTAGCTGCAAATGTTATCTGGGAAGAATAAAATGTTAGGTAATTAGCAACCTAGAGTTTAGATGTCATTAGCTTAACAGATGAGATAAAGCTGTTAGGCTCTAGCTAATATTTGTAATTATTTATATCACATCTGCCTTCTCCTTCCCCCAACAGTGTAAATTCCACAGGGACCTGAGTCAAGCCTGCTCTGTTCATAGCTGCATTCCCAGGGTTTAGCCCAGCACCTGACCCAGAGCACCACTCAGTCAACAATTATCAAATAAATGGTTGGACAAATAAACAGAGAGAATGAGAGAAAGCAGGTTTTAAAGAAGAAAAGAGAAAAATGCCCAGACTGGTATAGATTATAGGCGGAAGGAAGGTAGTAGACCAGGTGAGGGAGGCAAAGAGCAGATAAAAAGGAGAGTAGGTGCTACAGATGTCCCTGAAAGAAAGTTTGCCTTTTTCAAGTCAAACAGTCATTTGGGGAATAAAGATTCATATTTCACTTAGTCTATCTTCATAGCACAAACCATTTCTAAATATCAGAAAGTGCCACTGGAGCCACTCAGTGACATTATTTGCAATGAAATGTGATTGTGGCTTTGATATCACAGTCTTGATTCTTTATGAATTCAGGTCTATATCTTTGTGAACTCAGGAAAAATTTTAGATGACTAAAGAATGTGCTGAATCCAGCAGGATTTCTCTACTGATTCAGCCAATACATACCGAGTACTTAATGCAAATCACAGTACGGAGGAGTTCGCAAACCAGGCTAGCACTGAAAACCCTTCACATGCTATTTAAAACACAGATTCCCAAATAAGCCAGACACAGAAAGACAAATACTATATGATTTCACTTATATGTGGAATCTATAAAGCAAAATAAATGAACAAACAAAACAGAAACAGATTCATAGATACAGAGACCAGACTGATGGTTGTCAGAGGGGAGGAGAGTTAGGAAGCTGGGTGAAAAAGATGAAGGGATTGGAAGTCACCAAGCAGTCCCAGGGACATAAAGTACAGCATAGGGAATATAGTCAATAATACTGTAATACCCACGGACAGTGCTGGGTGGGTACTTAAAATATCAGGGGGACCACTTTATAAAGTATGATCATCTAACACTATGTTGCATACATAAAATTAACATAAAATAATACTGAATGTAAATTGTAGTTGAAAAATAATTTTTAATAAAATAAAAGGCTAGGAAACTAACAAAAATAAAATACAGATTTCCTGATCCTTCCCTCAATCTCTGCATCAGAAAATCCAAGGGGAGTTGTGTTTCAGCTCCACGTGCAGAAAAGCAGCAGAACCAGACAAGCAACACCGTGGCTGACATCTGGACCGGCTGCACTAACTAATGACCCCCTGCTCTGGTGCCAACCAATCAGTAGAGACCATGACCCTAAAAGGACACACCTGGAAAGCTGATGAGCATTCTGTTGGGATCCTCCTAAGACCTCCAGACCCAAGGGCCTGGTGCTGCTCTCCCTCCCTGGATCCTTCAGCATTTTTCCTTCTGCCTGGTCTTCCCCCAGGTATGTTAGCTTTACCTTTATCTTTCCTAAGCTCCAAGGGCCCTTCTTCTGCCTCTATAACTTGTTTCCTGAACCTACACCCCACTGGCTCACTTTTCCTACCTCTGTGACTTTCCAAATAAACTTTCTCTTATAGTTTGGAAAAAAAAGAGAAAGAAACTCCAAGGGTTAGAACTGGAAATCTGAACTGTTAATTCCCTGTGTGATTTGAATACAGGCAATCTGTTGTAGGTCAGCCAATCAACATTTGGGAATCCTTCCTACTGAAGATACAAAAATGATGCTGTCATTTTCATCAAGGAGTTTGTAATCTCAAGTGGAACTACCATAAGATATGTGTATAAATAACAGAATATGAGTTAGACGACATTACGACAAACTAGTGACATTCACTTGGAAAGAATTCATATGGGAAGTAGCATTTAATCTAGACCGTAACAGATAAATAGAGTTGTAATGGGGGAAGCCATTAAGGGGTAAGTGGACTTGAGGTAGAAATTGGTGAAAGTCTAAAACCCAACAAGAAATTTATTTTAATTAACATAAGATCATAGAAACTGGAAGGGACTTTAGAAATACCCCTTCTTTCCCCCTCCTCTGTTCAAAAGGAATCCAGGGCTCAGAGGGATAAAGGGACCAGTACAGAGCCACAGAGTTAGTTACCATAAGGACATGTGCTAAAACGCATGTCCCTAAGCTCCCAAGCCAAGGCATTCCACCCCACCTCCCTGATTCCTGTAGCTCTGGCCACAGAGCTAGGAATGTGTATCTGTTACTGCTAAGGGCTGCTTGGCTCGTGTCCCTGAGAATGCACTGCTATATGGGGCAAGGTGTCAGGCATAGCATCCCAGGGGCCAAACAAATCTCAGGGCCAGCTGGCAGGGTTCCACCTCTCTTCTAAACAGGCCCTGTTTCACTCCACTCTGTCACTCAGAATCTCTAAGGACAACAGTGTCAGAGAGAGGGAGAAGAAGGCAGACACGTACACACACACAGAGTGAATGAGTAATTCAGAGACACTGGGAGCCACCATTGACCAGGTTGAACTCATATCTAGGGAATTTCCGTCAGAGACTTTGCATAGTTAGGCCTATGACAGACTACACATGCTGTGCTCGTCCACACTAATCAGGGAGAACCTAATGGGCCACCCAGTTGGTGGTGCCAGGCCATCCGGACATACCAGCAGGGTCCGCCAACGAGCTTGTTGTGCCTCTGCCGATGAGGGCTATTCCTGGAGATGAAAAAGCCGCTCATCAGATTGATGCCTCTCATTTCCTAAGGGATTGCTGTTGCGGTGGCTGCAGTTCTGTGAATTGTAAAGGTTCTGCAGATTTCTTAAAATAAAATTTGCATTGAAACATAACACTCAAAAATGTACACAAATTATAAGTGAATCACGTAATTGGCCCCAGAACAAGAAACAGAACACTACCGGCGCACAGAAACAACTTCTCATGCCCTTTCCAGTTCCTACACCTACCAAGAGTAACCCCTATGTTGACTTTCTAGCACAATTTATTAGTTTTGCCTGTTTTTAAATCTATGTAAATAGGATCTTACACTATCTTATATCTTCAACATTCAAGATACATGGGTGGTTAACAAGAAATTGTCTACAAAGTTCTTTGCAGGTTTAAAGAGCTAAAAGAGTAGGAAGTATACATAACAATTGAATTTATTCCAGGACAAAGAGCTAGAGAGCTGTTTGGCCCAGACCGCTCTCTCAGGAAGGGCCTCAGATTTAGACCTGTGACATCATCTCCAAATGACATTAACCTACATTCCCAGAGATACACTGAGAGGGCTGGAAAAATCATCTTGTCATACAATTTTAAAGCTGTGCTCCACTTCTGGACTACACTACCTATCATGAGTTAGTATTATGAAGAAATCTTATAGTTGCCTGGTAAATGCAAAATTCTGTTACCATGAATTTTTGTGTTAAAAGCTTTATAGTGCTAAATGCAAACATTTTCTATATCGTGGCATTTTAGTAACCTCATGTTGGTTTTCTCTGTTTTAAATATATTAAAGTCTTCAAAAGTCAGAAGTGGCTCAGGCCTTGCTTACCTTCTAAAAGGCCTGCTTATGCCCTTGACTGGTGCGGCTCAGTTGGTTGGGTGTTGTCAGGTAACCAAAAGGCCACCCATTCAATTCCCAGTCAGGGCACCTGCCTGGGTGGCAGGTTTGTTCCCCGTTCAGGATGTATGAGGGGCAACTGATCGATGTTTCTCTCTCACATGGATGTTTCTTTCCCTCTTTCTCTCCCTCCCTTCCCCTCTCTGTAAGATCAATGAGCATGTCCTCAGGTGAGGATAAAAAATAAAAATGAGCCCTGGCTGGCGTAGCTCAGTGGATTGAGTGTGGGCTATAAACCAAAGCATCACAGGTTCGATTCCCAGTCAGGGCACATGCCTGGGTTGCGGGCCAGGTCCCCAGTGGGGACCACATGAAAGGCAACCACACATTGATGTTTCTCTCTTTCTCCTTCTCCCTCCCTTCCCCTCTCTAAAAATAAATAAATAAAATCTTAAAAAAAGAGAGAGATGTTCAGATTTTTTTTAAAAATAAAAAAAAAAAAAGAAAGAAATAAAAGGCCCTGCCTAGTGATGGCCCTGGGGGTGCTACTGTCACGCCCGGGCAGGATGGGTGCTGCTGACACAACTGCGACTGGAAAAGCAGGGAGGAGTTTTCGAAGTCCACAAAGGAAGTGACCCAATCACCTTCCCAACGAATCCCTGCCAGTGATAAGTCACTTTGTAGTCCTTCTTCCTCATGGCTATTATAAAAATTTGGTACTCCAGTACTTGGGAAAGATATTTGAAAGTCTTTGTACTTTTAATTCAATGGGTCATCACACTGTCATATTTGCCAAGTACCCTTTATGCCTTCAGTTTTTACCCATGCTTCATTGGTGTCAAGAAAGCCTGTGTGAGCTCCCTCTTTCCTTCTGAAGTGTTGTGTCAGAGCCTGGCATCCTCCTGGCTGGTGATCCTCAATGTGGGGTCTTTCAATCACCTGAGTCATGTGAGTCAAGGTGCTTACTACTCATGCTTGTCCCTGGACCCCATACCACCTCTCCTGAAGCAGAATCTCTGGAGCTGGGTCCCAAGACTATGCTTCTCAGGTTCGAGACCTGCAGATTCTGTGTCACCGAATGTTCCTCCTTTCAAGGAACTGCCTAGGATCTGCCTTTCTAAAAATAATTGATTTCTATATCTAAGTAGCATGCATACCCAGTCTGAATGCAGGTCCACTGTTGATGGGAAGTCCCACACTGGAGCTTGTAATGCTCACGGAAGCAGTTAATGTGAAGATTATAAACTCCTCCCTAGGTTAAGATCCCGCCCTGCCACTTCCCAACAGCGTGTTTTTGAGCTAATTACAGTACTCAATCTCTTTAAGCCTCAGTCTCTCAGTTGTAAAATGGGAAATCTAACAGTACCTAACTTACAGAGTTGTTGTGAGAATTAAATTAGTTAATGCTCATAAGCACTTAAAGTGCCTGGCACAAAAAAAAAAAAAAAGACATTCAATGAGTGGAAGCTCTTCTTATCACTACATCTACTTGCAATTTAGGTTTTTAAAGTGAAACTTCAAATGGACAAGAACAGACCTGATGTTCATGCAATATAATGAGGTTTTAAAGTTTTACTCAAAAATGGAATGATAACATTCAAAGCTTACAAGTGTAAGCTAACACTTGTCTATTCTGCTCCCAGGAATGTATCCTGAGACGACAGGCCAGGAAAACAGCTTGGCAGTAGGTAGCGAGACCCTTGCCAAGTTCTTTTCCTGGCACAAATCTTACTCATATATTATTAAATTCATCCATATGAATGTCATAATTTTGATGCAATTGTAAATTTCATATTTATTTAATTCCTAATTGTTCACTGCTAGTAAAGGAATACAATTGGTTTTTATATGTCAATCTTGTATCCTGAAATCTCATTAAATTCACATATTAGGTCTAGTCACTTTTTTATAGATTACTTAACCTTTTTTTCATAGATGATTATTTCATTTAGAACAAAAATAGTTTTACTTCTTCCCTTCTAATATATCTGCCTTTTTTTCCCGTTGGCTGGTTGTACTGGCTAGTACCTCCAATGCCACGTTGAATAGAAATGGTGAGAGCTGACACCCTTGCCCTCCTCTTCCCAGCCTTTCACTGGTCGGTATGATGTAGACTTTTCATAAGCACTTTATCGGGCTGAGGAAATTCTTTTATACTCCTAATTCCTTGAAGTTGTTTTTTCACAAACAGGAATTTAATTTTGTCAGATTCTTTTTCCTGTATCAATTATAATATAAGGTTTTTATTTTATAATCTATTAATATGGTGAATAACATTGTTTGGTTTACAAAAAAACCAATTTTGTATTCTTGGGATAAGCCCAGTTAATCATGAGATATTATCTTTTTTATATATTACTAGATTAGTTTTGCCATATTTTGTTAAGGATTTTTGCATCTAAGTTTATGCAGGAGAAAAACACGTTTTTATTTTCCAACGTTTTGCAGCTGGCATTTTCCTAGGTCTAAGGTATTACAGGATAGAGAGCAAATTGCCTGAGACGCACATCGTATTTCTAGCAGGCCTCCGTCGACATCACTTAGTGGCAGTCGGCAGTGCACAGGGTCTTATTTATGAATGTTTTATTCACTATAATAATACAGGAAATAGACATCTATCCAGTGACTTTGCCAATAACTATTCTTTATTTATAAACTCATAAGTCTTCTTGTTTGCAATTCCAAAGTCTAAATGCTAGTTTATGTCATGTTTTATATCTGGACCAAAAGAGTTTTCCTATTAAAAATGAAGGTCCATGGTGCTTTGTTCTCTACAATCAGTGGATGACACTTAAATATACTAATGTAAATATGAATTCTACATAACTAATCAAAGTTTATATTAAAAACATTATATAATAATGTGATACAATATAATGGTCATGATAACACTATGAGGTTTAGAAAGCAGTTAAATATACATGATCTTATTTGACTTGTTTTCAAGCATTTTTAGCCCATTTTGTAGGTGAAGAAACTAAGGTTTGAGACCTTTTGGGTCTGTTTCATGGTCACTCAGCTATTTAGAATCAGACTGTTTGGAAATAGAAAATATCTTTATATACATAAAAACAAATTCTCTGTATTTTAATTCTAATGGCTAAATGCTAGCTTAAGTCATGTTTTGAGGCTTGAAATGTTTTCACATTTAAAAAAGAAACACTTGCTCTGTTTTGCTCCCTGCTGTAATATGATGACATATTTAAATACACTTAAGGAAATACAAATACAATATTATTTGCTAGTGGGCATTAATTATTCTAATAAAGGCAGAAGTTCAAACAAATGACAGGAGGGTTAGCAGTGCTCCAGTAATTATGAATATTATAATTATTCTTCTTCAATATATTCATTAGTCCTAATTAGGTCTTTAGGGCATATCTCCACACAAATGGTTCTTTCCGGTCTTAAATCACATGTTCCTAATTCTATCAGTCACTTCACCTCCAGAGAAAACAGCTGTCTCTTCCTTCTTTAGACTCTTCTTAGAAACTTAACTCACACACCAACAGAGTAAGTCCCCTTGTACATCTTGAGCCAAGCCACAGGCTGCCAGATCTCCTGAGCCATCTGCCAGTCACCATTTCCAGATGCCACTGCAGAATTTCTTGAGGGACAGTGGCTTTAGTGTGCCTCCGAATCACCTGGAAGAGCTGTTAAAACACAGCTTGCTGGAACCCAACCTCAGAGTTTCCAATTCAAGACATCAGGGATGGGGCCTAAGGATCTGCATTTCTTATAAGCCCCCGAGGAACTCTGATAATACTGGTCTCAGAAACACGCTTTGAGAACCTCTCAACTAGATGAATAATTGAGCATTTGATTTTTCATCTTCCTTATTTTCCCCAGAAGAACAGAAAAGGAGTGGAAGATTTTAGGAAGGGTAAAACCTGGTCCTAGAAGAGCTTGTTTCTTTGCTCTGTTGACAGAATAGTTTATGAACTGCAGGCTTACAGCAGAGCTCAGGCCTCTGTGGATTTTATAGCACTTTCATTTGATTATACTTAATGTGAGAGCTCTTTCAAAGAGAACCTCTTAGGAGTTTTTTTTTTTTAGTTTGTCAGCTAAAAGAATATATACAAAAATGTCAACAGTAGTTATCTCCAAGAGATAGAGCTCCAAATAATTTATTTTTCTTGTGGCTTATCAGTATTGGTATTTCTGATCTTTACTTGTTACAACAAATATGGTTGACTTTTGTAATACAAAAATGCATCTGGTAAAAATCAAATCAGTAAATGGTTTTGCCAGGCATTTTAATAATGGCCTAAGGAATAATCAAAAAGAAATGTTTTTTTTTAGAGGGAGAAAGGGGAAGAGAGAGATTGGAGTGAGAGAGAAACATCAACTTGATGTTCCACTTATTTATGCATTCATTGGTTGTTTCTTATATGTGCGCTGACTGGGGATGGAACCCACAACCTTGGAGTATGGGGACAACAGTCTAACCAACTGAGCTACCGGCCAGGGCCTAATCAAAATTTCTTCTTGTGACCCTACATGCTAAAACATTTCAGAATTTTTCTCTTTTTCAACAAGACTTAAGACCTACCTACTTCTGTCCACCCCTCCACATTACAGTTCAAAATTAGAGCCCGATTGTAAATCAAGAAGTAAAACGGCAAGTCCTGAGTTCTGTGGCCTGTGGTGTGGTCTTTGCAGCTGATTACTCCCCAGCAATTCTGGTCCCTTCCAACTACCTTTACCCTTTGTCCCAAACCTTCTACTGCAGCTAGAATCGGTGGACAACAACTTGTGAGGGCAATGTCCTCTGAATCTCCTTATGAACTGAGAAAGAGTATAACTCTCGACTGATCTTGTTTTCATTCACAATCTCAAAGAAAGTTTATCCCGCCAACTCATACATTTCCCAAATTTACTATAAGAACAGACTAAGTCACTGAAAAATAATCAAGGTAACTTAACTAATTAGTGAGAAAATCAGAGTTTTGTCCACCTAAATTTTAATATGTATTTATTATATATCATAATGTGAAAATATGTCATAATATGAAAAACAACAAAAACTGTATTTTGCCATATTCTACTTCCTTGTCTGTGCAAAATCATATTGTTTTTTCTTTACTATTCCTGCTAATTTTAAGAGGCTTTTTAAAATTGTTCATCATGAATTTTTAAAATTGCAAAATGCAATATTGAGTTAAAAATTAAGGTAGAGGAAGGAACCCAAAACACTAAATCAAAAGAACATAAGCACTCCTATGTTCATTGCTTCATTATTTACAATTGGCAAGATATGAAAGCAGCCCAAGTGCCCATCAGTAGATAAGTGGATAAAACACCTATGAGACATTTACACAATGAACTACTACTCAGCCATAAAAAAAAAAATTTTACCCTTTGCAATGGCATAGGTAGACCTGGAGACATTATGCTAAGTGAAATAAGCCAGTCAGAGAAAAACAAATACCATATGGTTTCACTCATATGTGGAATCTAATGAATAAACTGAGCCTAACAAGCAAAATAGAGACAGACTCAAAGAGAGCAGGCTGACAGCTCTGGGGGGGGTGGTAGAGGGATTGAGCAAAAAAGAAAAAGGACTCATGGACACAGACAACAATGTGGTGACTGTGGAGGGCGGGTGTGGGTGAAGGTGGAAAAGGGTATAAGGGGAATACATGGTAATGGAAAAAATATAATAAAAAATTAAGGTAAGGCTTTAATATTTCACAAGCTAATATTTTTTCTTCCCTTCTAGTTCATTTTAAAAATCCAAATAGCAAAGGTGCTTTTTCTCTGGCTTGAATAAAGAGGTAGATCTGAACTGTGAAACAGTGCGAGGCCACATTCTCTTGATTATTGCTAATTTATTGCCCAATTAAAATGTATGCAGCCACTTCTTCCTACCACACAAATTATGTCTGAAAGAAAACAATAATTTGTCTTTGTTGAACAAAAACATCATCCAAACCAAGACAAGGTTTTTCTAACGACCTAAAATATGTGTTTTCTCTAAAGGACGGAGAAATTTAACCAGCAACAACAGACAACACAGTGTTTTTCCAGGAAATAGTAATTAGAAATGAATTAGAGCTTCCAACACAGTGAAAACTAGAAGACCCTGTTTACATGTTATGGTAACTAACTACAGCTCAGACTTAGGAACCTTCATTATCCTAAAGTCATCTCTCAACCATATCCTGCAAATGGATGTGATTTGTAGCGTTAGCTCAATTGAGATTTGAGATATATAAGTGGGTTGCTGCTTTGTTGCTTTTTTTTAATCTTAAGAAGGCTGGGTTTGTTACAGCTAAACCAATTTCAGCACCAAAACAGCGGCAGCTACACTGCATGCTCTCCTGTTATGCCTTTTAAAGACGTGTCAGTGCTACTCTGAGAACTTGGACGCAAACTCACTGACACTGTAATGTAAATTTCTGTAATTTTGAACAAAACTCATTTCTGGTAGCCTTTTACTCTGGGCATTACAGTTCATCATTCATCTAAATGGGAAAAGCAACTTACAGAAATAAACATGTGTATTAAAAGGCTGAGAGAATAAGAGCACAACCCTCTGGGAGTTCTCCCCATGCTCTTGTCTAGAGGGCTTTGGTTCTCACTCCCTCCAATACTCCCACATGCTCATTGGTGACCGGCAGTTCAGCCAGCCTCTGCCACCTGACCACAAGGGAACAGCAGGAAAAGAGATGAGGAGAGTCAAAGATTCGGAAATGTCATAATCCACTTGACTAATCCAGTGGAAGAATATGAAAAAAAGCCAAGCCCTGCCAGCCTTAATACTGAAAACTCCGACAGTGGCAGGAAAAATAAAGGCCATGTACTGGAAAGAAGAAACAAGGAAAGTTAGCCACATGGAAGAGTCTCGGTGC